>SNQJ01S0015975.1:130747-153450 GCA_010110895.2 Picea sitchensis | reverse complement strand
AATAGAAAGTGGACCACACAAATCACTGTGAACAAGCTGCAAAGGGCTCGAGGCATGCCAAGAGGCACGTTTTTCAAGACTATCCCTTTCATGTTTTTCTAGAAAAAAAACCAGCACAAACACCATCTTTGCATGAAACAAGAGGAAGTCTAGTCACCATCTGTTGATTACATAGTTGTTGCAATGAGTGATAGTTTATATGTCCAAACCGCTCATGCAAAAGTTTTCTCAAGTCATTGCCATGAGAAACAAAATAGATGAAAAAGATGATGACCCAAAGTTGTCAAACTTGTACAACCTGGTAATATCATCAACAATTCCAGTTGCAAGAACATATGTAGGATCTTTTATATCCTTGATTACAACTTGGTGAGGTGAAAAATCTACGGTTTTACCTTCACCTGAATGAGTGATTTTATATATTGATACACGGTTGCAAGAAATACTTGGAACACATAATACACCATTGAAATGACCATTATCTACTTGAACTATTCTAGATCCCACAACACTAAGAGATCTATCATCACCAAAAAATATTTTCTTGGTGTTATATTCATTTAGAGAAGAAAATATGTCTTTGTCCCTAGCCATATGATACGATGCTCCAGAATCAATAACCTCTCATCATAAGAAGAAGTAGAATTTGTATTGAAGGAGAAACTAGACGTATAAAGTGCATGTCCATGAGAAGAAGAAGAAGAAGTAGAATCAATATTGATGTTGTGCTTCTTCATTGTTTCTTATAAAGATGCCATCTTCTTGAAACATTTGGACTCATCATGGCCATCTTTATCGCAAAAGTTGCAATGTATGTCAATCTTCTTATTTTTATATTTTGTTCCTTTGTCACCATTAGGACCTGATGTTGTCTAAGTGGGTTTGGGACCCTTATTTTTCTTGTTGTTGTAGCGAGGATGTTTCTTCTTGGGATTCTTGGGTTTATCTTTCTACTAGGAGACTAGGGCTCTGTTGGAGGTACCTACAGTGCTAATCACTCCAAGTTGTACAAGCTTATATTCCTCTCTAATCAAAGCAACACAAAAGAACTAAAGAGTGGGTTTTTGATAATCTTTCCCTAGAGCCTCTCTCATGGAAAAAAAGGTAGATACAAACACATAATATGCATTACCTAGCTTAGAAAGAATAATATAGATGCAACTCTCTTCCTCCATCTTTATCTCACATTCTTCAAATAAAATTCTGAGTGTTTTAAGCTTAGATAGATAGTATCCAATGCAAGAAAAATCAATTGGACTTAAATTTAGTACTTGATTTTCTAAATGTTGTGCTCGAATAATATTGAGTTTACCAAACATAGATTCAATCTTTTCCCAACCTTCATCGTGGTCATCAATTTATTTAGGGTGGAACCTTAAATCAGGAGAGATGAATATTATGGTTATTCCATGTGCTTCATCACATATATTAGCCCATTTGAACTTCTTATCATCATAAGTGGGCTCTTTTTCCTTTCCCAAGGTAATCTGGTAGAAGCCTTTACTTCTTAATCAATCCTCCATATGAGATTTCCATTGGAAGTAGTTGGTGCTGGTAAGAAAAATATTACTGGAAGAAGCCATATTAAATATGTAGATAATATGGATTTAAAAACTTAAAATGATGATATAGATGAAAAGGTCTCGAAAAAATAGGCGGTTTAAAAAAATGGCACTAAAAACGAACTTCGGATGTGAAAGTTATGCCCTTTAAAAAAAAAAAGGAATGGTAACCAAAGGACAATGTGTGGTGTACGTTGTTTTATGCAGTGACCCACTTTTATTAAAATAAGTGGGGATCACTTTTACAATCAAGTTACTTTATAAGAGAAAATTTGCATGCAAAATAAATAACTATAAAATAAAATATTAAAGTTACTTATAGTTATTCTCTTTTATACTTGAAGTGAAATACACTTTACAATTGAGCATGAACTTTTTCAGAAAAAGTAACAAAAATAAATACTTGAACTTAAGACCTCTTACTTAATAAAGAAGTGTTTAACCAAATGGGCTAGCAAAAAATATTGTATTTTTTAGCAAGAGGATTGGGGGTGTTGTTGTGGAAGACGGCCTTGGAGAGCGTGCTAAAAGAAACTCCTTTCACACAAGAAAAAAATTTCGCTTCTCGATGACAACAAGGGTTAGATCTCGGTTAGCTTACCTGAAAAATGCACATTTTCCTATATGTTTCTGATTTTCCGAGATCGCACAGGGTGCGGGGAAAGGAGAATACACAAATCTAAAAGAGTAGAAAACTTGAAACAAATATTATAAAATTGAAATAAAACTGAAATAATACTCCGAAAAAATTTAAAAATGGGATATTCAGGCTTTATACCTCCAGATCTGACTGAAATGGTTGTATCTTGGGCAAACGAAAACCTTTTCGAGTAAAATGAAACAATTTCCTGACTAAAAAGAGCACTCTGAATGGAATAGAATAGTCCTCTTAGCCCATAAATGTACAGGAATGGTAGAAAATGGATATGAGGAAACTCGACTTCATGATATCGATCTACAACAGGAGCGGGTCTTCAAACAGGCTATGATACCATTCTCGAAAACACAGGTATTCCAACAGAGGACGAACACCTTCAGTAACCACTCACATAAACATATCAAAGATAAACACACCAATGTTTTGACGTGGTAAAATCCCTAGAGGGAAACATCCACAACCCCATCCAATGTGGCCACTTGGAGTAGTTTATTAATGCAAAAAAAAAAATATTACAGAGAGATTTTGCAAGATATTTTCTCACAATCGATCATCGGAAAATGACCCTCCATGCTATTTAAATAGATATAATGGACCAATCGGGTGTTAATCCATGGATCAATGGTCATTAAGATCGAGGAGAATATGAACCGTCAGATCACTCTATGTCAGGAACATATCATGACCGTCAGATTTCCTAATTAGAAATGAATACTAACGAATACTAAGGAAACATAATAAGAAACACACTTTTACCTAATGATACATTATACCAAGTAGATATTAACTAACTCCTAAGTGTCTAAATATCCTAAAAATTGAGAGAAATGGCTTGGAGACACCTTCTTACCTAGGGTGATGTAAGAATTTGGATGAAACTTCAAAGTCGTAAAAAAATAATCATATCAAGTTATGTTATGATCTTAGCTCATGGAATAATGGATATATATGGGTCGAATGAGGAGGCATTGTTAAAATATCCATATAAAAGTGATACAAAAGGAGTAATAACAAGTTTTGGCAGACACCATTCACTACAAAATAATCCTATGGAATTTCGTTATATATATATATATATATATATATATAACCATTGGTGGAAAGTTTCCAAAAGGATTTTTGCTTGTTGGGCTACCTAGAATAGGGAAAACTATGTTGGTTAGGGCCATTGCTAGTGAAGTTGGAGTTTTTTTATTTTCTTGTAGTAGAAGAAAATTTGAAGAAATAACAATTGATGGAAATGAAGTGATTTAATCAAGGTTACAATCCCATGAAAGGAGTGATGAATTTTGCATCATTACTATCAAAGGATAGAAGGGGGTCTACTGCAATAATTAGGACCCAAGAAATGTAGAGAACTATAATGGACTGTAGTGAATTAGAGAACATAATTTTCAAGCTCTTTGAGTAGTATCCCAACTAGACATTAAAAACATTTGTGATGGGAACATATCATCCTTGTCAATTTATAAAGAAACTACTAAATGATATTTTCATTTATAAAAAAAGGGGTATAAAGCAAGGAACATATGAGCTTAAAATTGAATATAAGAAAACTACTAAAGACATTGACAGTGAATAGATCAATTCAAGAGAAAATGGATTAGTTGAGATGTTTGGTGGGTAATTTTGTGAGTGTGCTTCGGTACCTCAATTATGGATAAGTTGGGACTAAAAAAAATAGTGGGGGATTCAGTTATGTTAGAGCCCAATAAATTCTACCAATATTTGTATTGTACAACCACATTATTATCCCAATCCTAATACATCTATTTATTTTTCCTCTGGCTTTCTTCACACTCTCATTGTTCCACTTCAAGTCTTCAATGAAGGTTTATGCACTTCAAAATTAAGGGCTTTTGAATCTTGGTGGCTGGCACTGATTTTTCTCCTCTTCGTTTGAGACAAAAATATAATAAGGGATGATGGATCCTCAATGTAATTTAATTTGTTGGGTTTTCCATTCTACATGCTCTTATCAATATCTTCATCAAAGGGTGAGGAAAACTATCAATCATAAGAAAGAAAAGTGTGATAATATCATTGGTAAATTGTTATAACAATAGGTAGTGACAAGTGGAGCATTAAATCTTATTCTAGGTAATATCCAAAAATTAGGAAATATGTATTTTCTATTGCAGAAATTAGTTCATTTTACACCTACCTTTTTTAGGCTCTTCAAAAAATGAAAAATCAGGGACCCATAATTTTTGTTTTATGTAAAAATAATGATGAAACTAATTTACATTTGGCTATCTTCTATCCATTTATAGTATAGGTATGGAAGGATATTACTCAATGAATAAATATACATAATTTGTGGATTGCAAAATATGTCAACTTTTTTTTGCATGGTTGGTTTCACAAAAGAGAACTTGAACATTTGGCGTCGATCCCTTTTCTCACTTTGTGGGATGTTAGGTTGGATTGAAATAGATTTGTATTTGAATAAATACAAGTGACCACATACTAAGTTACGGATACAATTGTCTCTCTCTCCCATCAATTGAAGAAGTATATACCTATTACAAGGACCAGACAATTATGAGAACTTGTAATTGACTAGACTCTTCCTCGGGAAGGTGTTTGTCAGGGGGTAGAGAGTATTTTTGGATAAGGAGGCGTCTTATATATATATATATATATATGATAAAATCTTTATTAAGTTTAAGGAAAATATAGGTAGGGGGACTAATAATAGAGTATAATTTATGGCTCTAAGGGATCTATTGAAACTAGTTATTTCAAGAATATTACAGAACCTGCACATATTTGGTTATCCTCTCTTAGTCATTAAATGGAAGGGGAGGGAAAAAACTATACATGATGTAAATTTTCAAGGTTTAGTAACTCATTTGTTGGATATTAATTCTCAATTTGATCATATTTCATTCACCCATATCTTTGGAGAAATAAACGATGAGGCAAATACTTTGTCCAAGTAGGGAATTCTTTAGGATCCCAACTTCGTATGTTTAGATGTCTCAACAAAGAGAAAAAAAAACATTACAATTCTCCTTCTTTTATATGCTAACATGTAGTTTATCTCACGGGTTGGTTAATTGTTGATAATTGTAAATTTCACTAGAAATTTTTGGACTTGTCATCTATACAGAAAAACTATTAGTAGAGGTTTCATAGGAACTAGGAGGAACATATCTATGGAAGAATATTTGTTAATCCCATCGGGGATTTTTTTTCACAAACATCTTATTGTTTTTCATAGTGTTGAGGCACCTAAATGTTTTATTTTGTATTCTCCACATTTGAATATAAAGTACATTTTTTTCCTTCGAAAAAAAATCTTTAGACTTCTATGAATGAAACATTATTTAATATAGTAGGATTGCTATGCTTTCTATTAAATGCCACTAATAATTTTCTATGAATTCATTGTTATTTTTTTATAAAAAAAAAATAATTGTTGCTTATATTTGGACCATTTTATATGTGCTATGTATTCAACAAGTCATTAAAATATAAGATATATGCAGTATGTGCAGTTTCAATACTGCTTGGAGGGTAAGTACACAGATTGAAAATATTAAACATTGAATAACCATGTTTAGAAATAACAATCATTCAAATAATATCACAGTCATCATGAAATTTGAAGGCCTTATTTGGACTCTTAATAAGATAAAACATTAAATTCAAAACAATCATTGTTCAAGAAGGTGGATAGTTCAACTATAAAAGAAGTAGTAACTAGTTTATTGACCACCAAAGTTGATGTAGCCCCCCCTCCCCTCCTAGGGATTTTGTGACCTCCTTGTCAAGGATATTTAACTACCTGAGCTGGATTATCTCCTTGAGACCTTGCTGGCCCCAAATTTAATTAACACGGGCCCTTTTATCCCCTTAGGCGCAGTTTGTATGGTACCTGCAAACCCCTTTACTTAGTTCTTTAAAATATTGGAATTTTGGGCGTCAGTTTTGGGATCCTAGAGAATCTCAACAACAAAGAAGAGGGAGCCATGAGAAAGAGTTCATGATTTTCCCAGCAGTGGAGCATGATGTAGGAGCATCGTCAGTAAAGCACACATGGAGAGACAACTCAGCGCCCTGGGGCGCCTTTTGAATAAATTTTGGATTTTGAAAGATAGTGTATCCCATAAATATTCTGAATGAATGATGAATCAAATAATTATTAATGGTTGGAGGCTGAATAATTGCATAAGATCAGGAGAGATCAGATTTTCCTTTAGTGAAATTAATTTTGGTGCAAATCTGGAACATTCGCCCTTATCCGTCTATCACAAACATTTATTGTAACAGGACTTAAGTAGATTTAATATTTTACTTCGATAAGATACATAGTCAGAGGGAACCCTAGGATCCCTCTTGTATAAGTAGATGCATTGTATGCCCAAATGAGGCTGCTACAAATCAGTAGGAGATTGATGTGATTTAGTTGTTATTGTTTATCATAGTCATAGCCATTTACATTTGAATGAATATAACATAGGGATATTGACCCAATGCATGGTGTTGGTGTTTCTTAAATGTCCTCTGTTATTTTGTGTTTTCAGGAATGCATGAGTTATACTGTTGAATGTATGAATCTGTGAAACATTACATAATTTCTTATTTCTCTTCCATGAGCTTACGCATGGAGTGCGTATTATCTGCAAGGAGTGCATTGACAGAGCTTGATTCAACTCATATCTCAGGAGAAATAACATGGAATTTGTATGCAGAGCATGAATATCATTTACAAGGATTGCGTCGACCGATTCTTCAACTCAAAAGCACAGAAGGAGTAGTTCAATAAATTTCTCACAGAAGTGTGTGCGAAGATCTGTTGCAAGGCATGCACCAATCCAAAATTCGACTAAGTGTCGAAGAAACCATTCAAAGAGTCCAAATATCTAAGAAAGGACATGTTCCAAAAGTTAGCGAGAGAAATGTTCAAAAGGGAGGATACCTTTAAGGTTTTTCAAATTAACAATCGAGATCCCTTCAGGAAGAATTTGGATCGTTCCAAACCATTAGATCTAAGAAATTTGCATGGTGGCTAGCCATGAGTTCTGTCGGAAGTTCACGATTCGAAGGATTTGAAGTGGAGAGAGTTGAACTCCTAAAGCTCGAAGTAGCGAAGCCCATTGAAACCGTCGATATAGGAGGGAAATGCGTCACTAGAACGTGGACTTAGGACAAAGAGAGAAAGAAGGGAAGGTGGGTCATTGACTGTAAGTCCACCGAAGCTCCAAAAGGTAGGAATCATCCTAGCCATTGATATCCCCGAACTTCGGGGAAAAGTACTTCGGGTAAAAGTGAGAGTGGATAGAGCTAAACTCCCAAAGCCTGAAGTAGCGAAGCCCATTGGAACCGTCTATATGGGAGGGAAACGTGTCACCAGATCATAGACTTCATAGAAATATATAAAGAAGGGAAGTTGGGTCATTGACCGTGAGTCCACCGAAGCTCCAAAAGGTAGGAATCATCCTAGTTGTTGATCACGTGGTGCCACATCCGTCACTTCATGGAAAAGTTACTTCAGGGGGGGGAGAGGAGTTGGAACGTTAGAGACTCCCAAACTCCGAAGTTACAAAGTGACCTGGAGATTAATCCCTAGGTCATAGCCCAAGGTCACATGTGGAGAAGGGATAGTGAAAAATAACTAGCACTCAAAATTTGAAAATTAGAAAAGTGTTTAGGAAGGGGCCCGTGGGTGCCATGTGACCTGTGCCTAAGGTGACAGAAGGTCATGTATTTAATTCAGTTTGGGGGCCAGTAAGGCCTCAAGGAGATAATTCAACTCAGCTAGTTAAATATCCTTGATCGAGAGGTTGCAGAACCCCTAGGAGGGGAGGGGGGTTGTACTAAATGTTTAGGGTCAACACCCCACAAGTGATGAGAAATTTAAGGTGGAAAATAATCATCATAATCATATTCATTTCTATTAGGACCACAATCATGATTATGACTCTTCTATATATCTACTTCATTCTCTTACTTTTACTCAACTATGACATGCATGGAATTCTCTCTCTCAATCACTTCATTGGGAATCAAAGTCTCTTCTTCAAACTATCTAGCATCATCTTCATCTCCTTCTGCCAATGATTCTTGTAAATTATCATATTGAACATTCATATTTATATCAACAAATTCCATTAATTTACATTTTGAATGAGACTTTGTTTGAATGACATATGTCTATCCTAGTGTTATGACCCAAGGGGAGCATATATATGGATAAATGTATATGATATGACCCCAAGGGGGGGCATATATGGGCCTAAATATACATGTAATGTGTAAATATATATGTAATATGGTCGGAATAATAGTAAAGGGGCCTCATTTGTAAGTGTGAATAGGTATATATAGAGATCATGTATTCATTATTGGATGGATGTGAATTGTGATGTACGAATGTATTTGGTTATGTGGAGGAGGTTCTCCTATTGTTTAAGGAGATAGTGTGTAATTTATCTATATTGAATTTGTGTTCCATGTTCAAATTATATACATGGTGTTTAATTCTATTTTTTAATGATATTTTAAGAATTTGGTTCATTACATTTGGTATCAGAGCACCAATCCTAGGGTTTTTCTTCCTCAAACAAGACACCTTGGAATTTTCACTATAACGTTTTTTCGGGGAAACTTCAAAAAGTAAAAGTTAGAGGATGTTTAGGAGACATTTCATGGTACCTGTGGTAATAATTTTATATTATGGATAATTTCACTTTCATATATACACCCTACGGAAGATAGGGATTTTGACTAGTCCTGTAACTAGTATCAATCAGGGGTTCCAGGAAAAACAATCATAATGTATTCATAGAATATCCAAATTCCATGAGACAAATTGAGTTAGAAAGAGTACAATCCATAATAGTTTGTGTGAAAGTTTAAGAATTAGTTAAAAAATATTGGGCACGTGGAATGTTGTACAAGTTCTCTCTCCATAATAGACCAAAATTCAGTAAGGTTTGGGAAAGTTATCATAAATTTCATTTGGAACACCCAATTTTGCTCAGACCTATGGAATTGTAGAGAAGGCATTTCCAAGTACTATAGGTCGAAATTCCATACTCATAGGGACTGAAATTTCAGAAATACATTATAAGGAAGGTTGGTCAAGAGGCCAGACTCCAAATCAAGGTTTCAAAGGTATGTTAACTTAAAATTATCATAACTTTTGATTGGGATGTTCGATTGAGATGATTAAAAAGAAATTGAAAATATAAAACATATAATATCATATTGGAACACGTATTATAACATTTTGAGATCATTTTAGGTTGTGAGTTAATGATTGGGGTTATACCTTAGTTAAGAATCAATGACAATACCTAAATTTATAGGAGATGAAGAAAAAGATGAAATTGATCCAGTGGAATGGTTAAGGATGGTAAAATAACATTGTGAGGATACTTTTCATGAAATCCTTAAGTTTTATGGTGAAGCTTATAAGTGGTGGAGAAGCCTTGATCAAGATACTAGACTCTACTCCACGTGGGAAGAATTTGAAAAACCCTTCTTAGATAAATGGATTAGGGATACAAAAATGGAGGAAATGTATAGAATTCAAGACAAATTAAAAGAAGAAAAGGAATATATTAAGAATAAGAGTGAGGATATATATAAGATATGATCCCTTAATGAATCACTCAATAAGGAGGTTAAGAACTTAAAGAAAGAAAAGAGTAGTAAAGCAAAGTGGGAAAAGGATGATTCAAGGGAAAATTTGAAAAACAAAGATGAAGAGATATGTATATTATGAAACCATAATAAAAAACCACTAGATGAGGTTAAGATATTGAAATAAGGAAGAATTGTCAAAATCAATAAGAAGCAAGGATCTTGGATGAAGAATCTACCAAAAGAATGGAAGAGGAAATTTGCAGAAAGTTGAGGAATCCTTAAACACATATGAGGTAAAATCAGAAATGCAATCCATAATTGAAGAAGGACTTTAGAATTTGATAGATGGAGTCACATTTCAACTTCAAAAGGAGAAATAAGAAAAGATTAAAGAAGGTCAACATAATATACTTGAAGAAGTTCAACTCCATCTAGAGGATGTACATGCCGTAAATGATGGTATTATATCCAAGGCTAGGGTAATCAGGGAACAAGAAAAAAGGATAGAGGATTCCATTGTCTCTGAAAATAAGAGATAAAATGGGTGTGCATAATAAATAAAAACCATCAAATGTCAAACCATATTGACACCCTCATTATCAGGAAATATTTCAAGGAAGAAAAGAAGATCAATATCAACATTATCAAGGAAGAAGATGGAATAATTATCAATATTCATGGAATATGGCATCACAAAAATATTATTCAATAAGATATTATCATAGACCAACATATACGACAAATTTGAGAAGCTTCAACAATGATACATGGAATCAAGGGAAAGAAAATTATGCAACATCTAGACACCAAGGATTACGATTGAAAATAATCGATTTTTGATGGATGGATCATCATCAATGGAAGGAAGAAAGTAGGAACATAATAAAATCATATTACTTGGTTTCATCGCATGTAAAGCCTTTAATTGCAAATCTTTGAGGACAAATCTTTTTGGAGGGTGTTATGTTACAACCCAAGGGAAGCAGATATAGGGATAAATGTATATGATATGACCCCAAGGGGGGGGCATATATGGGCCTAAATGTACATGTAATGTGTAAATATATATGCAATGGGGTCGACCTAATAGTAACGAGGCCTCATGTGCAAGTGTGAATAGGTATATATAGAGAGATCATGTATTCATTATTGGATGGATGTGAATTGTGATGTATGAATGAATTTGGTTATGTGGAAGAGGTTTTCCTACATTTTAAGGAGTTATTGTGTAACTTATCTATCTTGGAGTTGTGCTCCACGCTCACATTTTGTGCATGGTGTGTAATTCTATTATGTAATGATATTTTAATCATTTGGATCATTACACCTGGTCTTGTTACATAATCAATTAAAAACAATTGGTTAATTTTAAGAGGGGAAACATATAACTCATTAGTCTTCGATAAAAATTGTTGTGTATTTTCACAAACAAATCCATACTCATCAAGTTGCATAGTGAATGGTTTGATACATTTAAATTTTAATAATATGGGACTATTTTCACCATAATCAACTTGAATAATTTCTTGGATGAATCAAACATAAAATTTATTCTCATTTAATGATGAAATTCGACATTGACAATACAATCACAATTTTCCTTTCCTTTGTCATTTTCTTCTAGTCTTAAATGACTACCATAGACCCATATTCCAACGCAACGATAAACCCATAACTATGGAGATTGTGAAATCTAAATTTACTCCATTGTTATAAATTGACCTTAATCTTTTCTATCATTGATTGCATTAACAATCCATTTGATGCAGGAGCATCATCAGTAGCAAGCAAACGTGGAGGCGGAAGACAGCTGGAAGACCACCAGCATACGTTTTAGAATTTTTTTGAAATATTAATGTAATAGCTAGAAGGCGTACCTTGCATTTATTTTTTGAAGGATGTAAACAGATCATGAGCGATTTGCTCTCATCTGTAGGAGATAGAGGCATTTATGCATAGTTAATGAAAGTAGGTAGATTTGAATTCTAGATCTGACAGTTTTAGGAGCAGGAGGGAAAATGGATATAGACACCCTCATATTTGTATCTTTGGAGGATTAGAGCATAGAGAATAGAAAAGAGAGAGTTGTAGCATAAATTTGTAGAGAAGAACCCATGTACAGAAGTTCTGAATTAATATATATGAAGCTTTGATTCAGATTCATGGTGTTATGATGCTTTCTGTGTATACATGTTGAATGATATGCTTATGGTTGTTATTCTCTCTGTTATGCATTTACTTTAATATTGTTTGAATGTATGATTTCATGTTGAATGTTTGTAGTCTGAGAGAGAGAGAGAGAATGAGTTTCAATTGTTTCTCTTCCTGAGTGAGAGAAGTTCCTGCAAGGAGTGCAGTGAAATCGTCCGCAAGGAGTGCATTGACAGAGACTCTGATTTTATCTCTGAAATCTAAAGAGGGATATCGTTGTTTCATTCCCGTAGAAGTGCATCTAAAGCACAAAAGTCGTGTGAGGTGTACGTAGGTTGGTCAAAAGCTAAGACATTTTCAACAAAAGGGGAGTTGAAGGATTGTTGTTGTAGGAGAGTGCACAGAGTCGAGAACCCAATACTTAAAAGTATTTGAGGGATTGTTGCAAGGAGTGCGCGCAGAAGTCCTTTCGAGACTTGGAGTTGCAAGAAATCTCAGGAGGGTTAGTGACTTTGAAGTATCCAAAGTGCGGCAAAGCGAAGTTGCTTTGCAGGTGAATAAGTCCCGATGAGGGAATATCTTGTTCATTTTGCAGAAGTTGTTAAGGGAAGAACGGATGGTCAGAATTCTCCCAAGAAAACTTTCAAAGTCGCGAGAACCATAGGATCTACCGAAGTTGCAGGGTGGTTAGAGGCGAGCAAGATTTCCACTCTAGGATCCAGAATCAACGTGGACTATTGATCACGACCTGTGTGAGTCGTCAGATCATTTCGGGGTTCGGGAACCTGAGAAGGTAGTGGCTTGGAGTCGAGAGTTTCGAACTCCCGATATCCGAAAGTCCAAAATCACGCTAGCCATTGGATTGAAGGGAGGCTTATAGCCATTGATCCTGTTGGAGGTACTATTTCAGAGTTCGGGGTTTTGAAGGTCGAAGAGCTAGGAGCTTGGCATCAGGATTTGTGAAATCACGAAGTGCGAAATTTTGAAAAAGGCGGAAGTTCCATTGTGGGGCCAGCATTTGATAACATGTCAGAATTAGACATTTTGGCATTTCAGAAGACGGAAGGCTGGGATTATTTTTTCCGAGATTCCCGAAATCGTGAAACGCGATAAGGCATGGAAGAGGGGAACGTGGAAACATTTCGGGGCTTCATCATTTTGGGTTTCGACAGTTGGAAGGCCGATAAACTCGACATCAGGGATCGCAAAATCGTGAAACCCGAAGTCCCGAAGTTGTGAAGGGCGCGATCCTATTTCAGGTCAGGAGATTTGGGTTGCTGCTTTGTATTTGATCATGCAGGCACACCCATAAGGACCTATGGATACATTGTTGTGTGTGAAAGGTGTTTCCCGAGGGGAACACCAAAGAGTCAATTAGACTCCAAAGGAATATTAGAATGATCCTATGCAGACCTTGGACCTGAGGGTTTGGGGGTTTGCGTTAGTTGTGGTATCAGAGCTTGACTCTGTTTGTATATTTCAGGTAGAGAAAGCGAGAAGGGAAAGGAGTACTCTGGTACACATCAGTTGGGGTATCAGAAGCGCAGAAAAAGTTATTTTCTTTCTGTAGCAAAGAAAGAAAGAATATTTCTCATCCATGCCGCCGAGAAGGAGAGACAGACCAACGCCTGATCCAGTAGTGGAAAGGGACATGCGTGAACTACATTCCAGTCTTGATGCCATGGAGATAGCACAGAGGCACACAATCGACGCTAGAGATATTAGCGAGGTTGAAAGTGAAAATGAAGTTGGACACGAGGGAGAAAAAGTCGCAGCCGAAGATGTTGTAGACGAACGTCTATTCAGGGTTGTCGCAAGGATAAGTGCCAGGGAAAAAATGGAGATTCCCATGTATGAAGGGAACTTAGACGTTGAAGAGATTCTAGACTGGATTAGAGCTCTGGATAAATATTTTGACTATGAGGATGTCAAGGAAGACAAGAAAGTCAAACATGATGTCACAAGACTTAAAGGGCATGCAGCATTATGGTGGGATGAACTGCAAGCTGATAGACGCTGCAAAGGAAAGAAGAAAATCAAAAGCTGGGATAGAATGGTTGCGAAGATGAAGGCAAAATCCATACCCAAGGATTATCAAATTACATTGTTTCGGAGGATGTAGAACTTGAGAAAGAAGTTGATGACAGTGAAAGAATACACTAAAGAGTTCTACAAACTGAACATCAGAGCAGGTCATCGGGAAATTGATGATGAAAAGGTTTCCAGATACATGAATGGTCTAAGATACGACATTCAAGAGGAGATGAGCATGATGACCCTTAGAAATGTAGAAGATGCTTATCAGATGGCTCTAAAAGCTGAAGAGAAGCTGAGCCGAAAGAAAGGTCAAAGAGGCCGAGGCAGAATTCAAGATAGAGGCAAAGCAGTTGCCCAAGATAGAGATTAGAAACCTCAAGAATAGTGGAAGAAACCTCAAACTCAGCATGAGAGAGGAGGAAGCTCACAGAGAGGATAGTATGCTGATAGAAATACTTTTCCTCGAACCAAAGGAAGAGGAAGAGGCAGAGGTGGAGAAATAAAATGCTTTACCTGTGGAAAAAATGGACACAAATCCTATGAATGTCCAAATAGAAAGAAAGAAGGGGGTGAAACTCACATTTCCAAAGCATAGGGACAGAATGTTGAGGCAGAAGATGTTGAGGGAGAAAGATCACTGATGATGAGGAAAGTTCTCTTGAAGCCAGAGAAAGAGGCAGAGAACCCAGCCCAAAGGAACAGACTTTTCCAAACTGCTTGCAAGAACAAAGACAGGGTATGAAAATTCATTGTGGACAGTGGTAGCATAGAAAATCTCATTTCTACAGAGATGGTATAAAATATGGAGCTGGATACTATTGAACATCCAAGCCCATACGGAGTTTCATGGCTACAAAAATGACATCAGGTAAATGTCACTAAACAATGTTTAGTTGAATTTAAAATAAGAGGATATAAGGATGAAATGTTATGTGATGTCATTCCCATGGATGTTTGTCACCTATTTCTGGGTAGACCGTGGAAATACGACAGACATGTGATTCATGATGGGAGAAAGAACACATACACCCTAGAGAAGAATGGGAGAACTCACATGTTGTTGTCGATTAAGGATAAAGAAGTGAAACCTGAGGTAAACAACATTGTACTTCTCATGAGTGGGAAGGAACTTCTTAAGGAGGTTAAGAAGAAGGAAGATACACAATTTATTGTGGTCAGGAAGCCTAGAATTGTGTTGACCAGTACAAGAGTGGATGATTTTCCAGAGGAAATCCAGAATTTGCTGGAATAATTTGTTGATATAGTAGTGGACGAACTACCTCGTTTGTTGCCATCGATCAGAAGTATAAGTCATTACATTGATCTTATACCTGGAGCTAGTTTACCAAACAAAGAAGCGTACAGATTGATGCCGCAGGAGAATGAAGAGGTCAAGAGACAAGTCCAGGACTTAATGGACAAAGGATTGATTAGAGAAAGCTTGAGTCCATGTGTTGTTCCAACAGTGCTCAACCCAAAGAAAGATGGAGGCTGGAGGATGTGTACAAATTCAAGAACAATCAACAAGATTACCATCAGATATAGATTTCCTTTGCCAAGGATGGATGATTTGATGGATTGCTTGAGTGGAGCAAGATTATTTTCAAAGATTGATTTGAAAAGCGGATATCATCAAATTCGTATGAGAGAAGGTGATGAATGGAAGACAACATTCAAGACGAATGAAGGGTTGTATGAATGGATTGTTATGTTGTTTGTCTTAACAAATGCGCCTAATACTTTCATGAGATTGATGAACGAAGTCCTGAAGGATTTCATAGGAAAATTCATCATCGTATATCTTGACGATATATTGATTTTCAGTAGAACAGAAACAGAACACTTGAAGCATTTAGCTACAGTGATGAGGAGATTACAGCAACAGAAGTTGCTGATAAATATGAAGAAATCAACATTCATGAGGACAAAACTCATTTATTTGGGTTTTGTTATCTCTGTAAATGAGTTGAAAATGGATCTGGAAAAGGTGGATGCAATCAAGAATTGGCCATCATCGAAGAGTGTATTTGAGGTTCGAAGCTTCCATGGATTAGCTAGTTTCTACAGAAAATTCATTCGAAATTTTAGTGGGATTAGTGCACCAATGATGGATACGGTGAAGAAAAGACATACATCTTTTCATTGGACAGAGGAAGCAGAGAAAAGTTTCAACCTGCTGAAGAAAAAGATTACTGAACAACCAATTTTGGTGTTGCTAGATTTCAATAAGACGTTCCAGGTCAAGTGTGATGCAAGGGGATTTGCAATTGGAGTGATCTTGAGCCAAGATGACAGGTGAATCACATACTTCAGTGAGAAACTAAATGAGGTGAAGATTAAATACTCAACATATGACAAGGAATTTTATGCAGTCATACAAGCACTGAAGAAATGGAGACATTATTTGGTTCCTAAAGAGTTTGTTTTGTACAGTGATAATCATGCCTTACAATTTGTGACTCAACAGGAGAAGTTGAACCAAAGACATGTTAAATGGGTTGAATACATGCAAAATTTTACTTTTGTAATCAAGCATATTTCTGGAACTGCTAACAAATTTGATGATGCTTTGAGCAGGAAATGTTTGCTTATGCAGGAATTTAGAGTCAAAACTTTGGGTTTTGATAATATCAAAGAAATGTACAGAGATGATCCAGATTTTAAAGAGAAATGCTTAGGATGATCCAGATTTTAAAGAGGAAGGTGAGGAGGCATCCGGGAGAATCCAATTCTCGTGGACAAAAGTCAATGGATCAATATATGATCCGGTGATGGATTATTCAGAGGCAATCAACTGTGTATTCCAAAATGCTCCATGAGGGAGAATTTGTTGAAAGAAAAACACAGTGGAGGATTGGCCGGACATTTTGGTCATGACAAAACATTCTCAAAACTGAATAGCTCATATTTTTGGCCAGGGATGAGGACATATGTCAAAATATTTTTGGACAGATGTAGAATTCGTCAGCACACAAAGGGAAAAAGGTAGAACACAGGGTTGTACCAACCATTACCCATACTAGAAAGGCTGTGGGATGTAGTGAGGATGGATTTTATATTGGGGCTACCAAGAATGCAAAGAGGGTTTGATTCAATATTTGTGGTGGTAGACAGATTTTCAAATATGGCACATTTCATACCATGCCAGAAAACCAGTGACGTGACACATATTGCGAACCTGTTTTTCAAAGAAGTTGTGAGACTTCACAGCTTACCAAGGAGTATTGTTTCAGATTGAGACACCAAGTTCGTGGGACATTTCTGGAGGACTTTATGGAAGAAGCTGGGGAATTTTTTTTCATTTATCTCAACATATCATCCTCAGATGGATAGGAAAACAGAAGTTGTGAACAAAATCTTGGGAGATTTGTTGAGGAGCCTAGTGACAGAACACCACAGTCAGTGGGATCACATTCGGCCGCAAGAAGAATTTGCTTATAATGATTCGACCAATAGAATCATAGGGCAGATTCCATTCCAAATTGTGTATGGAATGAATCCAAGGGGAGTTTCTGAATTGAAAGATTCAGAACAGAATGAATTCAGGAGTGCTAGTGCAGAAGATTTGCAGAAGCAATGAAGGAACTTCACAGCCAAGTGAAGGAACGTTTGCAAAACTCAAATCAAGAGTATAAACGTAGAGCAGATCAACACGGGTGAGAAATTCAGTTTGAATTTGGTGATCTGGTACTTGCACATCTAAGGAAGGAAAGGTTCCTAAGGGGAACATATAACAAGCTGAAAATGAAGAAGATTGGACCATGCAAATTCTTGAAGAAATTTGGGGCAAATGCATATGAGATTGAATTACCTAATGGGATCAGAATTTCATCGATATTCAATATCTCAGATTTGTACCCTTACAAAGCTAAAGAAGAAGGAGAAGACAGTGAACAGACAGAGGTTCAGTGGATTAAACAAATGCCTATAGCTGAAAAGCCATAGATGGAAAGTATACTTGACAAGAGAGTTAGCAAGATAACCAGGAGAAAAGAGTATTTTGAATACTTAGTCAAATGGAAGGGACATCCAGTTGAATATGCCAGTTGGGAGAATGAAGAAAAAATTCAAAAGCATGGACAGACCGTGCAAGAGATCATGAACAGGAGTCCATGAAAATTTTCAAGCGAGGGAGTATGATGCAGGAGCATCGTCAGCAGCAAGCAAACGTGGAGGCGGAAGACAACTGGAAGACCAACAACGCACATTTTGGAATGTTTTTGAAATATTAATGTAATAGCTATAAGGCGTACCTTGAATTTATGTTTTGAAGGATGTAAACAGATCATGAGCGATTCACTCTCATCTGTAGGAGATAGAGGCATTTATGCATAGTTAATGAAAGTAGGTAGATTTGAATTCCATATTTGATAGTTTTAGGAACAGGAGGGAAAACGGATTTAGACACCCTCATCTTTGTATCTTTGGAGGATTAGAGCATAGAGCATAGGGAAGAGAGAGTTGTAGCATAAAGTTGTAGAGAAGAACCCATGTACATAAGTTCTGAATTAATATATATGAAGCTTTGTTTCAGATTCATGTTGTTATGATGCTTTCTGTGTATACATGCTGAATGATATGCTTATGGTTGTTATTCTCTCTGTTATGCATTTACTTTAATATTGTGTGAATGTATGATTTCATGTTGAATGTTTGTAGCCTGAGAGAGAGAGAGAGAATGAGTTTCAATTGTTTCTTTTCCTAAGTGAGAGAAGTTCCTGCAAGGAGTGGATTGACAGAGACTTGGAGTTTATCTCTTAAAGCTCAGGCAGGATACCGTTGTTTCATTCCCATAGAAGTGTAGCTAAAGCATAGAATCTGTGTGAGGTGTACGCAGGCCGGTCAAAAGTTGAGAACTTTTCAACAAAAGGGGATTTGAAGGACTGATGTAGCAGGAGAGTGCACAGAGTCGAGAACCCAATACTTAAAAGTATTTGAGGGATTGTCGCAAGGAGTGCGCGTAGAAGTCATTTGGAGACTTGGAGTTGCAAGAAATCTCGGGAGGGTTAGTGCCTTTGAAGTATCCAAAGTGCGGTGAAGCGAAGTTGCTTTGCAGGTGAATAAGTCCCGACGAGGGAATATCTTGTTCATTTCGCAGAAGTTGTTAAGGGAAGAACGGATGGTCAGAATTCTCCCAGGAAAAATTTCGAAGTCGCGAGAACCGTAGGATCTACCAAAGTTGCAGGGTGGTTAGAGGTGAGCAAGCTTTCCACTCTAGGATCCAAAATCAACATGGACTATTGATCACGACCTACGTGAGTCGTCATATCATTTCGAGGTTCGAGAACCTGAGAAGGTAGTGGCTTGGGGTCGAGAGTTTTGAACTCCCAATATCCGAAAGTTAAAAATCACGCTAGCCGTTGGATTGAAGGGAGGCTTATAGCCATTGATCCCATTGGAGGTACTATTTCAGATTTTGGGGTTTTGAAGGTCGAAGAGCTAGGAGCTTGGCATCAGGATTCGCGAAATCGCAAAGTGCGAAATTCTGAAAAGGGTGGAAGTTTTGTTGTGGGGCCAGCATTTGATAACGTGTCGGAATTCAGCATTTCGGCATTTAGGAATACAGAAGGTCGAGATTCTTTGTTCCAAGATTCATGAAATCACGAAACACGATAAGGCGTGCAAGAGGGGGACGTGGAAACATTTCGGGGATTCATCATTTCGTTTTTCGGCAATTGGAAGGCCGATAAACTCGACATCAGGGATCGCGAAATCATGAAACCCGAAGTCCTGAAGTTGCGAAGGGTGCGATCCTATTTCGGGTCAGGAGATTTGGGTTGTTGCTTCATGTTTGATCATGTGGGCACACCCATAAGGACCTGTGGATACACTGTTTTGTGTGAAAGGTGTTTCCCGAGGGGAACACCAAAGAGTCAATTAGACTCCAAAGGCAGATTAGAACGATCCTGTGCGGACCTTGGACCTAAGGGTTCAGGGGTCTGAGTCACCATTCATCAATGTTTTGAAAATATTCATGTAATCAAATCACGATGTCTATGCTTTTTAGGTGAGTGTATCCATTATTTATTCTCTTCTTTGTGTTTTCTACATAGAATATGAACATACAATACAGTAAGAATAATAATACAATGTGTAAATAAAATTGAATAAATAAATTATCATGTAAATAATAGTTTCACCTATGCGACTTATCAAACAAAGATGTGTTTTGAACGACATCAGGATGTATCACAATTATTTATTCATGTGATATATTAAAGGGATGCCCACTACCTTTGAATAATTCACCTACAACTCTCTCATATTCATCATCATCCCATACATGTCAATTGACATTTTAAAATTCCTTCATATATTTTGTGCAAAATCCCATGCCCTTTTGTATTGAATATCCCCCAGACATGTTGCCTTAAAAAATTTCCCTAGTGTGAACAATGTTTTTCAAAAACTTAATATGTCATTCTATAGGATACATACATATCATTCTTACCAGGCCACAATGCTCTATTTCATATTCTATATGTATCAAAAGATGCATATAAATATTTAAGATTGTTGGTGGAAATTCCCAGTCCAATAAACAAAGGACTTCAACAACTTATTCCCTCAAAATATCAAAGTTTGAAGGATCTAATATATGTAAAATCATTCTCTTTACTATTAGGCCCAAACTTATAATTGCAAATCTTGACCCCTTTTACAAACTTGATATATTGACCACAACAGGGAAAATATCCTCAATTATGACATGATAGTTATCGGTCTTGAGGCCTCTTGAGCTATTAAGGTTAGTTTGGATTATAATATTACCACTTCATATCCAATGGGAAAGTGATCCTAAGACATCATATTTAATAATTATGCATGTTGTTCTTTTTTCCACACATAATGAGCACTAAGTTTTATATATTTTTCATCATCGAATGTTTCAACCCAAATATTTCAATGAATATTTAGTACTTCAAAGTCTTGATGTGATGAAATGGTATCAAAAGAACCAAAAAGAGATTCTATGATAGCATAAGCTATATTTTTCTCAATTTGCATAAATTCAATAGTATGTGTGATGGATATATCCTTAATGTATGGAATCTTATAGAATATATGTTGATTACTTGGGTTGGTTTTCATTGATGTCAACCCTTGAAGAAAGTCTGGTAGAAAATTACGGTGGCACAAAGGTTTGGGTAATGGACCCAAGTTTGTTTGATGTATAATGGTATGAGTTTTGATTTTCATGTAAGAATATTCCATATGGATAGTACATGTCATTCCATTTCTAGTGGTATCTGTAATGTCACATAACTCCTCATGGTTAGAGAGTTTTGGCCATGTGAAGTTGGAGAAAGGTTTGGGTAATGGACCCAAGTTTGTTTAATGGATAATGGAATGAGTTTTAATATATTTGTAGGTAATAATATTCTACATGGATAGTACATGTCATGTCATTTTCGGTGGTATGTGGAACGTCACATAACTCCTCATGGTTAGAGAGTTATGGCCATGTGAAGTTGGAGAACCCTCATGAGTCATCTAGAAGCCCTAAAAGGTCAAAGTAGTCAAAGTGGTTTAAGAGATTTTAAAAGGTAAATAATAAAGTGAAGTGATGAGTGTACTTTAAGTCAAATTGAATACAAATAAATTATTTAAATAATAAAGTTAATGGAGAAATTACTAAGTGGACAAGTGGTTAGAAGTGGGTTAGACCTAAAATAAGGAAAGTGGGTTAAGATGGTTAAAAGGTAACCCCTTAAGGAAGCTACATGAAAATATAAATAAGAGGCAAGGCTCTCTCATTTTAATAAAACTTGAGAATATTGAATATCTACAAGTGACTGAGGTAAACAAAGGATATCTAAGCCGAATTTCATAGGGAAGGTGAAGTAAAGAAGGATGAAATTCATGAGAGGATAAATTATTTTGATGATGCTTTCTAAGGTATGTTATTTACAGGTCATCTCACCTTTTTCGCAATAATATTTTTTTATAGAATTATTCAGACCGTGAAATTGGGAGGTCATTGAGGAAACATATCCAAGTAGTTGTGATACATATTTCATCTTGTGGTTTGTTTTATTTTTGGAGTTACACGCCGTGGAAATTAGGATTTGTGGCTAGTCCTGAAACTAGTCTAAAACAAGTGTTTCAGGTAAAAACATCATAACTTCTCCATACCATATCCAAATTCAATTAGAAAAAATATATTGGTTAGATAACAGTCTGCAATATTCTTTGTACAATTTTCATATACATACAAAAAATATTTATTGCGGGGCACACTCTACACATTCTCTCTCTAGAATAAGCCAGAATTCAAGAAGGTATACCATTTTTGCTATAACTCCTTTTCTGAGAAGTTCCAAGTAGTGAAATATGGAGGAATTGCATAAAATACACTAAAGAACATTGTGTAACATTTTCATATCTTTATTCATTACATGTACATAGTTATGATTATTGCAAGTTAGGGTTTTTGTCTAATCCAAAATTAGTCATGTGAGACTAAAGTAAAGTTTGATAAAATGTTAGTCTCTTGTTGTTAAATTTAAGGAAGGTTTTCAAGTATGTGATCATAAACACCAGGTCTATTACAAATTTACAAATGATATTTGGATGATGAAATTGATCAGGGATTTTGGTTGAGGTATGTTACATATAGAGGTTGTATAACAATGAGGTTATGGCACATGGTTTGATGTAATGGTTTATGGTATTTGGTTATGGATAGTGTGATG
>SNQJ01S0015975.1:109055-120024 GCA_010110895.2 Picea sitchensis | reverse complement strand
GATCCATCTATTGTCCAATTACATCACATCTTAGAATCATGCACATGTTCTTGTTTTCCATTAGTGCTCTTATTTTGGGCATGTCATTCCATAAGTTCAACAATGTCTTGGAACCTATACATTCAAAGTAATCATGGGATTAGTGGAAAGTGGTGAAGAACCTTTCTATGAATCATAATAGATTTCAACCATGGTCTATGCCTCACTTCTTGGCATTATGGATATTTAGTCTCAATTGCTAGAATTTTTCTAAATAATGCACAACCATTCACACACGTGTTGATGTTTTCATACCCTAATCCCAACTTAGTGATTTTCATTTTACCTCGACTTCCTTTTGTTGGAAATGTGGATTCATGCGGTAAAATCAACATAAAATCCCAGTAATTCATCTACACTCTCATTTGTTCAACCATGAACTTCTTTCAAGTTAATAATTTCAAGGATCATTGTTAAATGGCTTAACTTGCAAGTACCATATGCAGGTTTTAAAGTATCCTCCATTAATTGTTCCACTCATCATTGAGACCCCCATTCAACATTCTATCAATTTCAAACCCTTCGTCTAAGATGGTTGCATATTCATCTATGTTTGATGTTTTTTCTGTGCCTCTTCATCTCTCATGTTATGCAATTGTATCATATCTACATAATTACTTTCAACCCAATGGATTATACCACTATGTCCATATCCAATCATATGTCAATAAATCACAATTATTTTTTATTTCCACCATGTCAATCTTTATAAGAACATGGATATCTCTCCACGCCCTTCTCATTGACTATACTCTCATTATGTTCATGGTATTCATTATTTTTCAACATTCAACGTTGACTTACCTTTGATTTTCTACATTCAATTATGAATATGATATATTAATTAGCAAATTTCAAATAATATAGATAGTACAAGGACACACAATCTAGATACATTTGAATTATCACTTTCTACATTCAATTATGAATATGATATATTAATTAGCAAATTTCAAATAATATAGATAGTACAAGGACACACAATCTAGATACATTTGAATTATCACCAATAGTTGCATATAGATATTAATTGGTGGGATTAGTTTGTATTACAGATTCACAAGCCAAAAATCACCATTTCCACTATCACATCACCAAAAATTTTATTGGCACTTGAGATAAAAGTAGGATAGTTAGTTGTTAGTCTTTAGCCAAAACATAAAACTCAATAAACACATTTTTTACATTAGGCTTCCAAGCTCCTTTTTTAATTGTGTTGAATAGTCTCCAAATGGAAACTACAATATGTAATTGATTAAGAAGCAATAAAAAATGAGAGAACCTCTAGCCAAAGGAACTCTATAATTAAGCATAAAAATTTACTTGGACTAACACTTAATTAAGCGAGGGCATAACTAGATCCAAGACGTAATGGTATAGAATGATAATGCTATCGCCATTTAAGTCACCTCCAAAAGCACAAAATAGTAGTCATTGGATTTAAGTTCAAGTTTCTATTCACTTTTAAAAAAAAATAAAAAAATTTAATGAATGCATTAAGTCACAAATGTAATTATATCCATGACCCTCTATTAAAAATATCTTTCATTTTAAATTTTAAGTTTTAAAAACATTTTCTCCTTTCTTGAAGAAAATGGTATTAAAAACCCAAATTGTAAGAAGAGTGCACCCCTTATTGATGCAACTTATATGGACTTCAACCCAAAAGTGGACTCTTAAATGTCTTAGCGAATTGGAAGCCTCTATTTCTTTATGCAATGTTAGCTACAAAATAATTGTCAAACTTATGGCCAAAAGGCTCATATTTTAATGAAGTAGTTCCTCTCCAAGGATTAAATATTTTTGTGATGCATGGAAGGAAGGTTCTACATAGTATTAGAGTTAAGGTTAAAGTTCTCCACTCAATAATAAAAATAATGTCCCTTTTATGTATCTTAAATCGAACATGTAGACAACCCATGAAAACCTTAAATAAGAATTTGTCTTGGTTGTATAAAGAAGTAAAAGAAATTCCCTGTCATAATAAACTTTTGATTCCAGTGAATTTGTGCAGTGGTAATGTGTTTTTATTGGTGAGTAGTGTCTCAATCCAATTTCTTTGAAAATTCAACAAGTGTGCACTAATGATTCCTTTTTTCCTTTCTTTGTATTCTTACTATATCTCATCAATTTTTCTCTAGTTGAAAAGGGTGCACTTATAAGAGGATTCATCAAGGAAAAAGGGTATGTGTCATCAATGTTGAAAAGGGTGCACTTATAAGAGGATTCATCAAGGAAAAAGGGTCTATGTCATCAATGGTGATTCTCATAGTGGTAGTTGAGAGTCAAAACAAAAATACATATGTGGCAGAAAGGTTGTGGGTCAACATAGTAGACCTTTGCTAGTTAATATTGGTGGTAGTCAATGTCATTTGTCCTTTTTATTCACGTTTTCTAGGAAAGTCTCAAAAAAAATTATTCTATCTCACTGTGAATTAATATGGTTGCATTGTGCCTATGGGGTTCCTTGAAGCATGCATTTTAGAATATGTATATGTTTGAGACAATCAAGTGGCATCATAGCCACCTTTTGTAATGGTTTTACTAGTTTAATAACTTTAAATTTCAAATTATTATAATCTTTTTGTGTATAGATGTCTCAATGAATGATTATTGAAATGCTATTATGTAAAATATGAGTGCTTTCTTGAAGTTTCATCCTCTAATCAAGTAGCAACAAAAATACAATACAAAGACATCGACATCTATGGAAGACTAAGGGAAAAATGTTATAAGTTACAAATATAAGTTTCCAGGATAAAGTATAAGGAAGATGGTTTTGTTCCCAAATACAAGGTAAGATTGGTCGCTAAAGGATTTGCACAAAAAATTGTTCATTTTGAAGAAAATTTTCCATCTACAGCTATGATGGATAAAATTAGATCGATGTTAACTATAGAAACTCAGTTTAACTAAATCAATAAAATTAACAAGCATACTTACAAAACATAAAAGATCCATATATTCTCTAATCTATGTGTAATGTACCTCCATTTAATCTTTCCTAGGATGTACCCAAATTAAGCATGAATTCCTTATAATAAGGTGCAGGGGCAAGAAAAAAAAATAATTGTCTAGTCAACCCTTCAAAAACATGTATTACATAATAAAAATTAAAGGGTATGACTTAAACATAATAACAGAGAGTTGTACCTAACCTATGCTACAAGAAATGCCCCTCAACTATATACATCAGAAGCTCGACAAAATAACCCAAAATTTCTGAATGAAATAATGCAATTTTTTTTATTGAAATTAAAATCCCACCAAGATGCCCATGTTCCATTTAACCAACAACAATGTACCAGAAAACTACATTTTTGTAAGGTAACCGACTTGGTTTTATAACCATATGAACTTCAAGGAAGAAATTCAATTGTTTATAGGTTCCAAGAAAAATAGCTAAAAATCAATTAACATAACACATATATTCAACTAACATAACACATTAGGAAATAAATTGGACATACCTTCAAATCTGAGCTATTTTTTGATGGGAAATTATTCTCCGACACCTCCAATTATGAATTCTTGGTCCACCTTTTGAGAATCCTCCATGTTATATCCACACACACACACACAATATTATTCTCTCCTCAAATGAGTTGAAGGAAAGAACCAACTACCTAGTAAAATCCATTCAATCTACCCCCAAAACCCGCTCTTCTGACAAATTAGACCCCCTAATCCCCAATTGAAATTCCCAAATACTTCAATTGCCTCTTGATAAAACCATGTATCTCCAAATTCTATAAATTTTGTGTGAAAATTGAACCACCACACTATTTCACACTCATTGATTTAGGGTTTCATGGAAAAAAACCCTTTCTTCTACCAAATTAGACCCCCTAATTCACAATTTAAACTATCAAATAGATCAATTGCCTCTTAGGACAACCCCTTCTTTAACATCCCACTCTTGCGCGCACTGAGCTAAGTAATTCTTTGAGGACACTTGCATGCAAGTGATCTGGGTTATTATACTATTGGTTGTTTTTATTATTATTATGTGATATTTTGGATTTGATGATATGTTATTTTGTTGTATTTACATAGACAGGTGTTATTAACGAGGTTCTCTTGAGTGTGCAGGACTCTATAAATTGAGGATGCAGAGGCATCTGTGAAACCCATTGGACTCCATATCGAGTCAGGGAGTGGACTATTAGGGTTTGAATGTTGTTGATGTGACATATGTACATATGATTAGATGTATGATGATTGATTATTATTGTTGACATGATTCGTTGATGGATGTAGGTTGATGATAGCTTACCGACCAAACTCACATTTGGAGTAGAGGGGTCACTCACGACAACCAGAGACATGGAGGGAGAGGTGTGGCAGCAGCCCTACCACAGCCTACTAACACTCCCGCCATGGCTCGAACTGTAGTTTAAGGATTATCTGGTTCGAGAAGACCCACGATGTCATGAAGGAAGACTGTGACAGTCGCTCATGATGATTCTAATGGATGCAAAATAAGGCAGGGGCCTTATTCCTTAGAGGCCCTTAGTCTCCCACAAGATCACCTGAAGGAGTTTTGACTCTAGGGGTTTGACGTCTACCAAATTCAGTCAAGAGGCGAGTGGCACCCTTGGAGCACGTAGTGCGTCTTGAAGGGCATGTCGCGCAAATAAAACAGAAAAAGGCGAGTAGCACCCTTGGAGAAAGTAGTGTGTCTTGAAGGGCACGTCGCGCGAATAAAATGGAAAGAGGTGAGTGGCACCCTTGGAGCATGTAGTGCGTCCTAAAGGGCACATCGCGATTTTAACTCATAAGTTAATAAACCTAGTGCCTAGAAAACTTTACCACCTTAGGACCTGGTCGGCCTTAAAATGAAAAAAGTGATGAGTAAATTTAATAACAAATTTTCCCTTAAGAACTGTCGCCAAGCCTAGTGAATTTAAAACCTAGGTCTAAGTAAAACCTCTGAACAAAAATAATTAGAATTATAACAAGAAGGGAGTAAAGAAATTCAAACTTTAATTATTAAAGTAAAAAAAAATTAAAAAATGGAGGATTAAATTTATTAAAAGGGTTAAGTGGTTTTTGTTATCTATCATTGCTAAATTGATTTTTAGTTAAAAAGGAAAAAGGGTAAATGGTTGTTTTTATTTACACTTGCTAATTTGATTTTTAGTTAAAAGGGAAAAATGGGGAAACTTAAAAGAAAAGGAAACTTAAAGAAAAGGGGAAACTTAAAGAAAAAGGGGAATGCCCAACTTAGTAAGGAATCTAGCCTTTGGGACTTTCTATTTATGAACTCAACTAGGAATTAAGTAAGGCGTAAGTCATTAAGAATTGTAAGGGGATTTTGGGACACCGAGGAGCATTTTTAGGAATGTTTTTTTAGGTGGGTGAGGGAAATAGGAATATTTTATTAATTAATAAAATTGATTTTATGGTGCAACTAGGGAATCGGGCGACATGTGTACGGAGGAGGTTTTTTGAAATTAATTAAATAAAAAAGGAATCTAATGAGGGTTTTGGGAAACTGATGACTAAGAAACTCTATAAAAAGGATGGCGGAGGAGGAGTATGGATCACATCTGGCTTGCGTAACGTTACGTTGTTGTAATTTCATCTTGACTGAACTTTCTCTTGTGGGAGTTGGGATACCCAGCTCGGGTAACGAGTGGTAGCTCGACCTTGCAAGGCGAGATGGGTGCTATCATTCTATGGTATTGTGTGTGTGGCCCCTTTGCGGCTCGGGGGGATGAGGAGGAAGAAGAGTACCCCTATAGTTGGATGGGAGGTACCGGTGAGGTCACATCAGTTGACAAGCAGGAGTTGGATAAAGCGCGCATGGGACAATGACTTTTGGTTCTTTGCATTTGGCTACGATACAAATGCACATAATTTGTATTAAATAATAGCTCTATTTCGTGTTCATACATTTCTTTATTGTTGAAATCTTGCTTGCGTAGATGCTATTAAAAGTGAAAGACTATGTTTGGTCTCGAGCCATTATTTATTTTACTCTTCATTTTTATTGTTTTAATACAAAGAAATTGTTTTTTAATCTTTGGTTCCTTTGTCCTTTAATTTATTAGTCTGTTCCTGAGCAGTCATCCAAGAGCCGAATTAACATTCTTTCACTCTAGTGTTAAATATTTAGATTCAAATGCCCTGCTTTCCTGTGCATGGATAATAACTGTAGGACCCTTTCTCTGCCCAGCAAGGAATTCCCCCACCCCCCCTAGAGCATATATTCCATCCTTAGCCTCTGCAATTATTGGGATTTAGTCTCTGCAACTCATGCTTCCACACACATTATTTTTCCCAGGGTCTTTTCAATAACTCTAATTGCAGCAAGCAAGGTCCTCCAACATTTTTTTATGATAGTCTGCATCGTTCATAATGTCAACCTTGAGTATCTTGATGTATTTATTGTTTTTCATATCCCATAGATATTTTATTTCTACTTGATACAAGTTGTATCTCGGTAGTTTAGAGGTTCTTAACACCACAACACACTCCTCTCTGTTTTCCTCGTCATTCTCTATTGTTTCATCCATGAGAACAGATTCAATGTTGCACATTGATTCTTCCACAGGTATTTTGTTTGGGACCACAGCGAAGTTTAACCCTTTTCCAAGACACTATGTGTTGGTGCGTTCAAATTTACCTTGGATAGATTCATAAACGGTGTTCTAACTATTTTCCGACATCCCCACCATACTCCGTTGTCTGCGTTTTAGAAGTCTGAGCTTCTTCTCTTTTTTCTGAGCAATTGCGTGTAGTATTCTTTCGGCTTTTATCACTGTCGTAGCCTCAAAAGTCAGCCAGATGTCAATACTTATAGGTGAAGTTTGAACAGAGTGTAACTAAAAGTATGTAAATTCAAATTGGTCAGTGATGAGTAGAGTATAAAGAAGTGGTAGTCACGTGTTTTTCATAAATGACTCATTTACATGTCTTTTTTTCAGTTTGTGTAAAACCTTGTCTTTCGTGGAAACATATTCCACTGGTTTTGTACACTTTCCCAAAGGCAGGTCTTGTCTTTGAAATCTATACAGTTATAGGCAATGTGTGAATTGGAAAATTTAACAAATGATAAATCTCTTTTTATACAATGTGTTTTTTTTAACCTTTTGAAAAAGTGTGTTATATATATATAGTCTTTCTTGAATGTTTTGTATGGGCATATTTTGGTTTTCTATGAGCTACATTAAATAAGGTTATTATGGTTGAATTAGTTACTAATTTAAAACATTGTTACAAAGATAAACATAATATGCTAGTAAGCCAAAATTTTGTTGAGGTTTTCTTTCATGAGAAAATTTTGATCAACACAGTCGTATTCCAATTGGTTACATTGCGATGATTTTTAGCACAAAACCACTCCGAGTCTCGACAGTCTTCCATACACAGAGATATAGTGTTCATAATTCAGACTTAGACTCACATATTAATGCTGACTCACGTTCATTGCTATATATATTACATTTTCTATCTAAATTAGTAATTATAAAATAAAAAATTAATTGAAAAGGATACGACAATCACGCCTAGAACATCCAACCATTACTTCAAGAATAAAACAATGAGAATGTTTCCTTGTTGTAACTGTTCCTTCGATTTTTCCCATCCTTTGACAACGCTAAGTGTCAGAGAAACAATTTTTATTATCCAGTTGTTGACAGCGCAGAGTTTTTCTGGGGACTGGCAGGAACACTCTAAATTTTCATATTTAATAGTTTCTTTATATCCACAATGTCGGTGGTATTTATGTTGGAGAATTTAACCTTTCCAGTGGCGGTTTCCATTTGGATTCAACTGTAACAAATTATTCACTGCGCAATTTGGCGTAGTGTTGACAACTATGATTACATAGCCATCAACCCATTCAAGTTGTTATTTATCAGTCTTTTAGCTTTTGCTTCAATAAATTAAATGCTTTTGTATACCAATTGTTTTATAGATCAACCTTTGACTTTAGCAACAATAAATTAATTGGTTTTATATAGTAATTGTTTTTTTTATCAGTTTTTAACCCTTGCCACAATAGATTAATTTTTGCAATGGTAATAGTTCCCTCATTTGCACATAGTCTTAATGGTTTAACAACTAATGGTTTATGGTTTATTTGCATAATAGCTTAAGGGCTGGCACAATATTATTAGTTGAGGGTTTAATAGTTTTATTACCTAAATTGTTTGATAGTTAACCAATCAATTGGTTATCGTGTGCCTTGTGCCTTAAGTTGAATTGTAAATAGTGGTTGTTCATAGTTGTTACACCACATATGATTTCCTTGTAGGAAAACAAGAAATCCTTTGGTTAGTTGCACAATTTAAATTTGAATGATGTCACCTTGCGTATTGTTGACTCGTGATTACATGCTTGGGTATAGTCTTCATGTATTTATTGACAGATAATTCGGTCTCCTATCACGTGGGATTTTGCTTGGGTTAAAGGTCTAGATATGTTATATTGCACCATGGTTACTGTCATGCCTATCGCCATGTGATGGCATGATTCCTGATGAGGGGATCATTGCACGCCTGATTGATAAATGCGAATGAAAACCTGGCCAGAGTCGTGTTGTCACACACACCCACTACGGCAACTAAGATTATCTTCTTTTTTTTTATTTTTTTCTTTTCTTCGAGGGAAAGAATCCCCGAATTTCTATGGGGCCTAGCGCAGACCCTCCCTTCCCTTATCCTTCCCCATGTGATCATTGGCTATGACCATAGGCCTTACTAAAAAGGCGCTTCTGGCTTTCATGATTTAGGGAATCGCGATGCACACGTTCCCCTATTTTTTGTCTTTCGAAATGCTGAAACCCGAAAGGATCTAACAGATCCTTAGCTCCTCCCTGGGGTCGCTTGTCATATGACCGATCCTATGACCTAGTGCTAATCCTCTAAATGATTTCAGGGTTTCACGATTTGGGGAATCGTGATGCAAGCATTCCTTCTTTACCTTTTAATCCCCGGGACTCGAAAGCCCGGTATCATTTGGATCTATGGTCCAGATCATTGACTTGATCAACAGCCTGGATTAAATCCCAGTATTCTACCTTTCACGATTTTGGCGGGGTCTTCACTCCTATTTCCCCGATCTCCAAAACCCCAGTGGTTTTAGATCTTCGCCACGCATCCCTACCAATGGGTGGTCCAGATTCTTTCGGGACTCCTCCTTCCTACCACAAGACCTTGTTCGGTGACCTAGGGCTCATCCACAGAGCGCATCGGGGTTTCACGTACCAGGATTTCGTGACTGGTGAAGACGAGGGGTCTTGCCCTTGGGTTTCCCGGGTGCCGAAATGTCGAAACCCATTCACGCTACACCGATTCAGGGTTTTTCATACCGGTATTTCACGACTGGTGAAGACGAGGGGTCTTACCCTTTGGTTTCCCGGGTGTCAAAACGTTGAATCCTATTTACGCTAAACTGGCTCATCCACAGAGCTCGTCAAGGTCTCGGGTATCGAGATTTCGCGACTGGTGAAGACGAGGGGTCTTTCCCTTGGGTTTCCCAGGTGCTGAAATGCTGAAACCTATTTACGCTAAACCGGCTCATCCACAGAGCTCATCGAGGTTTTGGGTACCGGGATTTCGCGACTGACAAAGATGAGGGGTCTTACCCTTTGGTTTCCCGGGTGCCGAAACACCGAAACCTATTTATGCTAAACTGGCTCATCCACAGAGCTCGTCGGGGTTTTGGGTATCGAGATTTTGCGACTGACGAAGACGAGGGGTCTTACCCTTTGGTTTCCCGGGTGCTGAAACGCCGAAAACCTAAGAGAACTACTTTCTCTTGTACAAGGTTTCCAGAATCCAATCACATAATCCTTCAGAGGGTTCTTGGGTAACCATCCCTAGGCTTGGTGAATTGACTGAAAATCCTTCCCAATTCGCCGAGCTATGAACTCTATGACAGGGATAAATTAAACTCATGGGTTTACTATAATGGCATCCCTTTCAAGTAACTCACTCCGGCTCTGGAATGCGAGGAAACTTCCCGGGAGGAGGTGCCTTAGGGAAAATCAAACCAGGATATAGCATGAGTCAATGGATGGAATAAATCTCAAGGGAATGGACTCGTATTCTAAACTTATTCATTCTATACATCAATCGATTATGGTCATATAAGTATAAGCATGCATCCATTATTTCCGATCAAAACACAAGGCAAACACTTCTTATACAGAAACCATTTATGAGCATATAAACATGAGAATGCGTACAGGATATTCAATTCAAGTTACAAGATATAAACAGTTATCAGAAACACCAGGTGTGATGCGACTGCTGAGAGGGGTGCTCGTTTCCACCCAACCGTAGGCTCAGTGACTCCAGACGGATTTACCACTAGCCACCCCCGAGCTAGACCACGATGCTTGGAGATTCATTCTCCTACTTCTAGTTCAACGGAAGTCAAGGATGAAGGTTACTCTCCTTCTCCTCTGTTCAGAACTCCCTGTATTTCCCGAGTTTCTCCCCGTTCTCTTCCGCAATCCCTGTCGTGTGTATTCTCCTCTCTCCCTTACCACACTTCATCTCTTGCCTTTTCTCTACAAGATTGCGTGTGGCGTGAATTTCCCCATCCATGGTCATGTCTGGGAGTTGTTACGGATAGGAAGTTCACCCTCATCCCCTCATTAACTCTTGAGGAGCCTCCCCACCTACCAATTTGACGGGAAATCCATTCCAAGGTCAGAGAGTTGCTTTGGTCTTTGAGCAAGTAAAAGTTAGTACGGTACTGGCTCGGTGGAAGTTAACACAACCATTCCCGGTCCCTTCCACCACCTCTCATTAGCCATCATGGTCTCTTTTATCACATCCCCCTCCCAGTAGTCATGTAACACATAATCATAACATAATTTACATTCATCGACCTTTTATACAAAGGTCCGTCAAATCAAACATTCACATCTTTGAGTTTTCCATAGTTCTTGGCCAATATAGTTATTTTT
>SNQJ01S0015975.1:75968-87200 GCA_010110895.2 Picea sitchensis | reverse complement strand
TACTCTTGTAAGGATGGGTTATGTGTGATGTTGTGCCCTTATATATCTATGATGTGTTTTTTGGGAAAACTTACTTATGGAATAAACCAGGAATTTATGAGTAACAACCACAAATCGTGATCCACAAAATCAAAGGTAAGTTGTTTTCTAGTATAGAAGTGAATTGAGAATTAAGATTTCTTTGATTTATGTAAAACAATGTTGCAAATTAATCAATAATTCAAGGGAATTCATTTTGTTAACTATTAAAATAAACATTACCAATAAGATTATCGCATTTTCTCAAGTATCTTACACCACACACCCAATAGAATAAGAAAAACTATAAGAACTTTTGTAGGAATTAATAAAGTAATCATGTAAACACCCCAAGAGAGTTTTGCAAAATTATTGAGTCAATCATAAGAATTATCTAGGCCCCAAAGAACCCTTCAACCATTATAGAACATTTTCTTATTAGAAAATGAGGAAACCCAATGCTAAATTTAAGGCATTTTATACAAGGGACATATTGAATTGATTACTTGATCATGTGGAAACCACATTATTCTTGTGCCAAAAAAAAAAAAAAAATCGTGGTGCAGGTGCATTTACTACCATACAATCAACAAAATTAAAATGAGAAAAAGGTATGTCCCAATCCCATGAATTGATGACCTTTACTACCATATAATAAACAAAATTACAATGAGAAAAAGATAAATCCAAATCACATGAATTAATGACCTTTTAAATACATTAAAGAGAGATAAATTATTCAATAAATTGTCTTCAAACTTGTTTAACACCAAGACACACTTGAACTCAAGGTGACTGGAAAACAACATTCAAATATAAGGATATATTATATGAATGGATTATGATGATATTTGAGTTGAACAACACCATGATTATATTCATTCACTTGATGGAGTATATTTTGTGACCCAGACAAGCTAATTTTTTATTGTTTATCTTATTGATGTGTTAGTTTAGTATGAAATGGGAAGAACACCTTGAATATGTCATGCAATTCGTATATACCCTTAATGACATGTAATATTTTACAAATATAGGGAACTGAGATGTTGCAATGAAGTGCATAAGGTACCTCAACTTTTTTTATCAACCCAATCAAAGTCCATGTGGATCCTTCAAAGACACATGTGATGTGCAATTCGCCTCTTATAGCTAACCTCACAGGGTTATTATATATCCTTCTTAGGAATTTCCAACTTCTAATATGGATTCATATTTGGATTCTCCTACTTTTCCCACCCTCTTCACTCCCTCCTAAAGGGTTACCCTAATAATCTCACTTTATCATGCAATAATCAACAATAGTAGGAGTTTGAGGAGCTTATATGCAATGTATGCCTCACACTAATATTATAACTTCCCAGTCTCCAAAAACCCTTTGAGATAAATAATGATGTACCTAACTATGCTCTTTTTGTAGTCCTCCAACAACATGGTCACCCTATGACGTACCAATAATAATCCTCTACTAGCATAGTCCACCATTATTTCCTATGGCTATAAATTATATGCCATTGTACGTGCTATAAAAAAAAATAAAAACATTGCATCCTTGACAATGTTATTTTCATCCATTTTGACCAGAATGTATTAAAATTCATGTGGACTCAAAGAAAGTTTCAAAGTGTGTATGTGATTTGTATGCTACCATGGATATTCCACTATAATAAATATTATAATATTCTACATCCTTTTACTATGAAGTGTTTTATTTTAGATTGTAAATTTTAATATTTCAAATTTAACAAATAAATTATTGAAATAAGTTGAAACTGAAATGAAAGATACAATAAGTAACACACCATCCACACAATAATCATACAATGTACCCTAGGAAAACCCAATACAAGATAACCCAACCAAAAGGAGAAGCATATGTTTTGATCTTGTCTTCTCAATTATGAAATGAAAATACAAATAAAGGGGAACTCACTATGGATATTCCATGGACACTGTGGTGAATATCGTTGCTACAATATCTTCTAATTCCTTTATTAGTATTTAATATCCCATTCTTAATGCTCTACTCTCATATGGAACACTACTCAATACAATAAGAATGGAACCCCTTCCTGTCCTAGCAATCTAGTATTTAACATAGCCTAATAGTAGTCTAGGGTCAGGGTTTGGGTTTTTTCATGCCTCAACCCCAAATTAATGTTAGGGTTTTGGACCCTATAAAATATTATTGAAAGTCCACACATAAGTAGATCCACATGTGTGAGTAATGGAAGACAACACAACATCCAATCAACACCATGGTGGTGAATAGGATAGGTCAACTTGCATTAGATAAATTTTGAGGTCCAAAATGGGCCTCCTAAGGAAAACAATAAAATAATAGTTAAAATAATAAAATAAGAGTTATGAAATTTCAAAGGGAAAAAGGGAAAACTATGTTTTTTTTTATCGTACTCTTCACTTATCGTCTTATAGGTTTACTCAAATTTAAAGTGTAGGAACTCTTTGGATGTAGACTTAAATTTTAAACCAACAAGTACCCACTATGCATACTTTTGATAAACCCACAATGAGATAAACTGGAAATACATGAAAAAGCAAGTTTCTTAAAAGAAACATGTTTTTTCATGTATTTCCAATTTATCTCACCATGGGTCTATCAATAATATGTAGATTGGTTACTCATTGGATTCAAAATTTAATTCTACATCCAACGAGTGCCTACACTTGAAATTTGAGTAAAGCTATAAGGAGATAAGTTAAAAATAAAATTAAAAGAAGTAGCTTTTTTTCTTTCCATGTAAAACTATTTACCTTTATGGTTGACATAATCATCATGAATCATATTTATTCTTTAAAAGTTGACATTGATAACACATTTTTTGTTTTGAGGCCCATTTTCTACCTCCAAATTTCTCTAATGTGATAATCATAACTTCTTCATACAAACTCAAATTGAGGTTGTCTTCGTGTCGTTGGAAAAATATGAAAGTGTAGAACAATGTTGAGAGGTTGAGAGCTGTGCTCACAAATTTTTTACGCCAAAAATAGCCATTTAAGGCCTCAAACAAGCTCTAAAAGGTTTTGGACCCCAAATATCCAAAGTGGAACCTACCCGTAAAATGGACCCTACAAGCCAATAGTTCCAAAAAAAATTTATCGATAAAGTACCAAACTAGCCTATGGCACATTATATAATGAAACAATTTGGATTGGTACAAAACTAGAATGAAGGACCTATCTACACTAGTTTAATCCAGTGATCAAACACGAAAAATGAAAATCCAACTATGATGTAGATTGTTTGAGTTTCCCACCCATATACACACTACTCATAGATGTTAACACCTATGGCCACTAAACACAAGATTGGCCCCAACAATCTCTAACGAAGCCCATGTTTGAACTAATCTATGATAATCATTTACATGGAACTTTACAAATATGTTTTCATTTGTGTGACAACTTAATTATTTCTTCGAAAACTTTGTGTTATACTAATCTTAAATATGATGCACTTCTTTGGAAATCCCATTACTCCAAGGACACTTTGGCATCCAAGAGATCCTGGTCATACTCCAAATATATTTCTACCAACCACATCTTCACAATTATGTGGAGAACTATATTAAAGGAATGGTTTCATGCACCATTTCTATACTAACCAATAGGAAATAAGGCCTATACACAAACTTTCCTATTCATTCACAAACATAGGAATCTATATCCATAGATTTCTTCACAAGGCAACCAACCACACAACATTATAATGACATTATTTTTGTTGTTTTCATTTGAGTTTTGAATAAACTAAATTTGGTTACTTGTCATAAGGAAAAATCAACTAAATACACTATGACTCTATTCTTTCCAAAGTTTTGGGTCAATTTTGTACCACCAATCTCCATTGTTCGTGATAAAGGTCCCAAATATATCTCAAATTCCTAGAAAACATTAAGAAGTCTAGTGGTCACAAATCTCAACATGTCTATAACTTTTCACGCATATATATATGAATAAATGAAAGTATTAACCAAACTCCTTTCCACTTACTTAGGATGGATAAGCATAAGAACCCTTTCACTTGTAGTAAACTTTTGTCATTTATCCAATATAGTTACAATTTCACACAACACAATGCAACAAAATAAATTACCTTTGAAGTTTGCAACAATGTCCAACTTGTCACTCTCATGGATATTGTACATCCATTCTCATTCAAGGAAAGGCTATATTTACAAAAGGAATTTAATAGGGCCATGTTTTTGTTAATAACCAAATATCAAAATAACATAAAAAAACCTCAGAATAAGTACTCAACGCCTTGAAAAGGAGAGAAATCTAGATAATAAGCCTCTTCGAGGGGGCAACCTCCTTACACACCACATAAATTTACAAAATACAATATGAATCCAAATGAAAAGGTCTCCTTGGTATATATAGGAGACTAGGAGGTACAATTGCAACTAATGGACCCAAGACGACATAAATAAAATAACAATATTAATGTAATATGCCCCAATTAAGGGGTAATGTTCCACTATTTAGGGCTTAACATGTCTCTCCCCTTCAAACAAGTGTTGTCCAACAACACTAGAGTAATTATGGATGCTTCTGTATAAAATAATCATCTTCCCAAGTGGAATCTTCAGTAGGTAGTTTCCTCCACTTAATGAGATACTCTGAAATGGATTTATTCCTCCGCTTGTAAATTCTTGTGTCAGTGATAGCTTCAGGCTCCAATATGATTTTTCCTTCCTCGTCAATTTTTGGAAATATAGTTTGAACTGGGATCTTGTCACCTATAACCTTCTTTAAGCATGAAACATGGAAAACTAGGTGTACTCGTGAAGATGCAGGAAACTCCAATTTGTATGTCATAGTACCAATATTTTTCAACATCTTATAAGGGCCATAATATTTTGGCGTTAATTTATTATCCTTCTTATATTTCTTGAGGGACATATGTTTGTATGGTTGTATTCCTAAAAATACACAATCCCCTACTTCAAAACTTCTTTCACTATGATGTCGATCTGCTTGTTGTTTCTTGTGATTTTGTGCCATGGTCAGGTTTCCCTTTAAGACTTGGAGAACTTGTTGTTGATGATCGATGTGATATTCTACTACTTGAACCTTATTTTTTTATTTTAGAGAAGAAGTGATGGGAGCTAGGTGATATCCATAGAGTTCCATAAATGGTGTCATTTTTGTTGCAGTATGAAAATAAGTGTTATACCACCATTCTGCCAAGGGTAACCACTTGAACCATTTTGTTTGTTTATCAGAGACAAATCAATGAAAGTAGCCTTCCAGACATGTGTTCACTATATCGGTTTGTCCATCAGATCGAGGATGATAAGATGAGCTATGACCCAATTGATTACCCAAACAAGAAAACAATTTTATCCAAAAATGTCGAGTGAAGATGGGATCTTTGTCACTTACAATAATATTTTGGCTTCCATGTAGCTTTTGAACTATCTCCATAATGCGGTGGCAACTGTACTGGATTTTAAAGGATGAAAGAGTGCACAAAAGTGTGCATACTTGGTCATTCTATCAACAATCACCATGATTACACTCGTTCCTTCAGACTTCAGTAACCCTATGATGAAGTCCATGGAAACCTCCTCCTAGCGCTAACTTGGGATGGCTAATGGTTGTAAAATGCCTAAGGTCTTAATTGTTTCCACCTTATTTTTTTGGCAAACCAAACATTCTTCCACAAACCTTTGAACATTAGTTTTAAGGTTATCCCAAAAAAATTCCTTCTTGACCCTATGGTAGGTTTTCAAAAAATTTGAGTGCCCTCCTACCGAAGAGGTGTGCAATTCAAAGAGTACATTTTTCTTTAGTTGGGAGTTATTACATAAATATAAGAGATCTTTGTACCATAATGAATCATTTTCCATGTAAATGTATCTGATGCACTGGAATCCTGTTGCAAACTTTGAATGAGAGTCCACACATTTTTCGTCATTCTTCCATCCATCCCTTGCTTATATTATCCAATCTAGTTGGATGATCAAGATAGCACAGAGAAAGGCCTCAACATCTTCATCCTTTCTTGAGAGTGCATATGCTACAACATTTTTCTTCCCTTTTTTGTAGATGATTTCAAAAGCATAACCCAACATATCGGTCACCCATTTTTGTGGTTCTTCTAAATATATTCTTTGTTCCAAGAAGTATTTAAGACTATCATGATTTGTTTTTACCTTGAAGTGCCTACCTATTAGGTGAGGGCGCCATTGCTTCAATGCATGTAGTGTTGCCATCATTTCCTTCTCATAAATGGGTTTGTGTAAGTCAGTTCCATTGAGTGGATGACTTTAAAAATAAAGGGGCCTTCCTTATTGCGTTAGAATAGAACCAATGTCATTTCCTAAGGCATCGCATTCCACAATAATGGTTTTTTTGAAGTCTGGTGTGGTCAAGAAAGGAGATTTCAACATCTGAGTCTTTAACGTGTTCAAAAGCTTGAGTTTCCTCTAGAGTCCATGAAAATGCATCCTTCTTAGTTGATGTCATTAAAGGTGTTTCTATTCTTCCATAGTTCCGACCAAACTTGCGGTAGTAACCTATCAAACCCAAAAATACTCTAAGATTCTTCAATGTTTTGGAAATCGGCCAGTTAATCATGGCCTTAATATTGTTAGGGTCTACCTTGACACCTTTATGAGATATAATATGACCCAAATACTCTACCTCCTTCACCCCAAAGAAACATTTGGATTTTTTGGCATATAGTTGTTTCTCCTTTAGTAGTTGTGGCACCTTGTCAACATGTCGAACATGATCCTCCCAAGACTTGTTATAGATTAGTATATCATCAAAATATAATAACACAAATTTGTTAAGGAAGGTCTTGAAAATGGAATTCATAAACCCTTGGAATATGGAAGGTGCATTCGTAAGGCAAAAATTCATAATGGCCTTCATGAGTTTGGAATGTTGTTTTTGGGATATCTGCTTCCTTATTTCTAATAGGATGATACCCTGAACGAATATCCAACTTTGTGAATTATATTGCTCCATGTAGTCCATCTAAAAATTCATCAATGACGAGAATGGGAAACTTATCTTTAATAGTGATCTTGTTGATCTCTCTATAATCTAGACACATACGCCATGAGCCCTCTTTCTTGAGTACCATTACAACTAGTGCAGATTAAGAACTTTGTCTAGGTCTAATAATTCCAACCTCTAACATTTCTTCAACCATACACTCAATTTCACTCTTTTGGGCATAAGGGTATCTATAAGGCCTGGTGTTAGGAGGAACATTCCCAATAATTAGGTGAATAACATGATCATGATTTTGAGTGGGTGGAAGATCTCTGGGAATATCTTCAAATACTTTGGAATACTTATCAATGATCCCTTGGAGATTAGATCTCTTAGATGTTTGAACATCTAGTGAGCATAGTTGTACAATTACACCCTGATTCCCCTTTTTCAATAATTTTTTCATGCCACTAGAGCTTATCACCTTACTGGGTTTCCCTATGATACCCCTTAACTCAATTTCCTTTCCTTCCAATGAAAATTTCATGAAAATTTCTTGAAAATTAAACATCGTTGTTCACAATGATTGTAACGACTGGAATCCTAGTACGACATCAAAACCACCCATGGGTATAGAAATCATTGGAATATTCATTACATATTCCCCGATAGTAAGATTGATCTTATGGAATTTTCCTAAGCAATTGATAGTTCCTCCATTTGCAATCATTACTTGAAACTCTGGCATTGGATATATAAAGCAATTGAGAGCTTTGGATAATTTATAGTGAATGAAATTATGAGTACTACCAGAATCAATTAGGACTATTACCTTTTTATTTTTGATATATCCTTCAATCTTGAGGGTTTGAGGAATGCTAATTCCATCTAATGCATTACATGATATCATGAGATTCAACTCTTCAAAAGAAATATCTTCTACATTTTCATCTCGAGATGGTTCTTGTTCTTGTTCCTATTCTTCTTCCTCCTCACAATCTATGTAGAAGAATTTATTCTCACCACACTTATGTCCCTTACTGTACTTGTTGTCACAATTAAAGAATAAACCTTTTTCTTTTCTTTTCTCCAATTGTTGAGGTGTCAATCTTGTAGGTTGAGGTGTTTTATAAGAAGGAACATTATTCTCTCGATAGATGTTAGGAGTGGTCCTTCTAGTACCCATAGCCATATTTTTACTTTCAACATTTCTCACCACCCTGAACACATTCTAAAATTATTTGGGTTCCCAAAGCCAAACCTCATGTTGAATGTTATCCTTTAAAGTTCCTATGAATACATCAATTAGGTGCTCATATAGAATATTTGTTACCTTTATATTCAATCTTTGGAAGTTTTCAATGTGCTATGGAACTAAACCATTTTTCTTGACATTTATCAATTGGCTAAATAAGGTATTTCTCCTTGTATCCTCATAGTGTGCTATCATTTCTTGTGTGAAAATTGTCCAAGTGACAAGTGATTTGCGAGAACAAAGCCATCGATACCACACAAATTGATTGGGTTATACATGTAAAGAAGCAATGTGTACCTTTTGTGTGTGTGTCACATCATGTATATCAAAGAACTGCTCCATCTAAAGTATCCATGTGATTGGATACTTTCCATCAAACTTCCTCATATCAATATTAGGAAAGTGGTTGGTCTTCAACCCAAAGTTGGAGTTTCTCTAGTCTTGATTCATCTTCCTTGTGTCCTCATCATGAATTTCATGGGATACATTTTTACTTTTAGGTGGCCTCTCTATTAGTAAAATTGTCAATCCTTCCATGATCTCCCTTTTTAAACCATCCATATTAGTATCCATTATTTCCTCCAACTTGGCTTCAGTTGAATCCATCATCCATTGTAGTTCATATGTTGTTATTGTCTTCTTTTTTAAATCATTTATGTCCCTCTGCATTTCTTCACCTTCATCAAGTGTCCAAGTAAGACTGTTTGAAGGATTATTTGGTGTAGAAGTTCCCTTTTTTGGTGGCATGTTGGCCAAGTGTCACTTTTAAACCTTGATTTTGAGGTGGTTATTCTAGAAGATCTTTCTTCTTCTGTATCTACAAAATTGCGGCCCTTATGGGTCTAAATATTTTGTTCTATAGTTCTCTAATACGTCTTCACTACAATTCCATAGGTCTGATAAAAATTGGATGTTCCAAGTGGAGGTTATGGTAACTTCCCCACACCTTGCTGATTTTTGGCCCTTTGAGGAGAGCGTACCTGTAAAGCATGACAAGAGCACAATATTTGATATTTGATTCTGAAACTTACACCATAAATATTGCATACTGTCCAATGTCTAATGCAACTAGTCTCACTTAATTTGGATACTCACTAAAAATATATATCTGTGTTTTACCTAAAACACTTGTTTGAGACTAGTTAATATGACTATTCAACTACCCTATCTTACACAGGGTGTATATACAAAAGTAGGGTTCCATAGAAGATGACAATTTTATCACATATACCTTGATAATTTCTATTAATATTCTCATATTTTCAGGGTTTGAAACATCACATAAATTTTTTTATAGTGAAAATTATGTGATGACTAAATTCAGGATGATTCCAAAACCCTATCTTACATAGGATATGTCACCAAAACTTTAAGTCTTAAGGAGATTAAATTTGAACCCCAAGCACCTTGATCCATTTACTAAATATTATCCAAGTATTTCCTTTTGAAACTTTGTAGAAAAAAAGTTATAGTGAAAATTCCAAGGTGTCACATATGCTGCAGCGAAACCCCGGGACCTTGAGCTCTGAAACCAAATGTTAAGAACCAAAAAATAAAATAGCATTAAAAACCTTAGAATAAGTACTAAACACCTTGAAAAGGAGATAAATTCATATAATAAGCCTCTTCGAGGGGGAAACCTCCTTATACACATAAATTTACAAAATACAAGATGATTCCAAATGAAAAGGTCTCCTTGGTATATATAGGAGAATAGGAGGTACAATTACAACTAATGTACCCAAGCTGACATAAATAAAATAACAATACTAATGTAATATCGCCAAATAATGGGTAATGTGCCACTATTTAGGGCTTAACATATTTTCATGGAGCATATTCAAAATGTCTAGAAGCAAGGGCATGAGATCTTACAACATAGGCCTACCAAAAATAAATCAGATATTTACAAGCACTGGGGATTGATAAATGTTTTAGCTAGGGACAAGGTCTAGATACATATCTAAAAATAAGAGTTCAAGGTCCCACAACTAAAGCTCTAGACTCTCCACTATGACCCCTACATCATCACATAGTAATGTGGAAATGATGCTTTCAAGCTGAAATTTCCACCATAAGTTAGGATTCATCTAGTTTTTATTGTTGAAACTCTTACAACCTTGTATTGTAGCATTACTTGATAAGAACACAACACCAATGGAACCTATCATAGACATTTTCATGTGAATATAACACATTGGATCCTTTTGATCTAGTTATATATTGAACCACTTGGTACACCCCGGGAAAGACTATAAAATTGTTTTTCATTGTTAAAGTAGGTTAGTTCTTAATATAAGTGAAGTACTTCATAGTTGTGCAAGTGTGAAATTAATTTCCTTGGTTGGTGGACAATGTGATAAAATTCTCTACATAAGTGCAACAACCATTGCATATAGGTTTGACATTTCTACCTCTAATGCAATGGGGACCATTGTCACTCAAGGGTGACTATTGATACATGCACCAATCTAGACTTGGTTTATGATATATTTGTAACATCCATAAATCACGTTAGTTAGGTTCTATCAAAATATTCTACAGTCAACATCTCTTATTCATTACATTCTCCTAAACATAACCTCCTCCTAATGCTCATTATGTCACAATTTCTTCTTCAATGATTCATCCACGTGGAATTGTGAATGGGTCAAAATGCTCCTCATATATGCCAAATCAATTTCAATTTCCTTATCATCATCAATGGGAGCTCATAGTCAATGAGTTCAATGTGACCAACAATTCTAGTGATCAAATATTATGACATCAACAATAAATCTCATAGCAATCGATGAATCTCCACTCGATCCATAATTTTATTTTTTCCTTGGTTTACTTGGGAATCATTTTATTGAAAATATATTAACACTTATTATAATTTATCAGCGATGTTATTAGGTCAGATATTGAAAATAATGTTGAAATTTGATGTTCACCCTTTCATATCAAGAACAAAATTCATGGTTGTCACATATTTTTAGTTCCCT
>SNQJ01S0015975.1:63237-75958 GCA_010110895.2 Picea sitchensis | reverse complement strand
CCAATTAATCTTACATAGTCCAAACTGTAATCCATTGATCTTGCAATGTACCTCAAAACATGTTTTTCTCCTATCCAGTGCACACTCCTAGGCTCCACCATATAATTACTAAGAGTTCTCACAACAACAAAAAATATATGTTCTAGTGTTGACCAAATACATCAATGAACCAATCAATCAACGATATCTCCTAGAATCCACTAACTCGGCCTCATAATCACTAAGCTTCTTCTAGTTGGTGACCATAGTTGTCAACAAGGGTCTACAATCCTCCATTTGAAATCTTCTCAAAAAATTTGTTGCACACTTCCCATGTCCCAAAAAGACATGCCCATCCTCCTGCCAAACCTCCATGCCCAATAAATAATGCATCAGTCCTATGTATTTCATCTCAAACTCTGAAGCAAGATCCCTCTTGCAATCAACTATGAGCTCCCCCCCTCTAGTGATAAACAATCCATCAACATATATGATAAGAATGAGAGTATCCTCTCCACAAATAATATAGTAGAGATTTAGATTCACCTTACTCTTCTTAAATCCCATCTACAAAAAGTAAGAGTCAATCCTAGAATACCAAGCTTGTGGAGCTTGCTTCAGACCATATAGTTAATTTTTCAAGAGGCACATGTGGGACTCTCTCCCAAACAACTTGAACCCCTGTGACTACTCAATGTATACATCCTCCTATATAAGACCATTCAAAAAATTTGTCTTCACATCCATCTGATGGATCTTCCAACCCATATCTACTACAATGACCATAATACTCCTGATGGAAGTATATCTTGAAATTGGTGTGAATGTCTCATCATAGTCAATCCCCTCAACCTAAGAGAATACTCTTGCCACAAATCGAGCCTTGTGTTTCTTAATGTTTCCATATGCAGCATACTTAATCTTATACAACCACCTGGAAGTCACCACTGGATTCCCCTCTAACTTAGGAACCACGTCCCACACATCATTTTGTATAATGGAATCATACTCCTCTTGCATGGCCTCTCTCCAAACCTATTGGTCTACTTTCTACTCAAAAGTAGTGGGATCACAATGTATGATGCTAGTCACCATGGCCAAGTATGAACCAAACCTCTCTGGTTCTTTTCTATCTCTCATCAACCTCTGGGGCTCACCAACTATGTCCTTGGCTTCCTTCAAGGTCTCCTGAAACCATTTCGGTTTTCTCTTCAATGAAGTAAGATCCTGTGGATAATTACCCTCATGTCCCTTAGTCTCATCCATATATATCACCGTAGATGTCTGATATCTTGAAGCACATGCACATGTGGTTTGTGTACTAGTCACCTATGATCATGTAATTGTACTAGGTGGACCCGTCACCCCTAAACTTAGTGCAATAGACACCTAAGGTTGTGTCCCCTGTGATGTATAGTCCTACAACTGTAGGACCTCTTGAAATCTATCTCTCAACTCAAAATATATATGAAAGGCTCTATCCTCCTTGAATATAACATCTCTTCTCACAACAACTCTCCTTAATGATGGTATGTAGATCCGGTAGGCCTTTGAGACCTCAATGTAGCCAACAAGGATCCCCTTCTCTGTTTTGGGATCCAAATTTGTCCTCTTCTCAAAATGGACATGAGAGAAAGTCAAACACCCAAATATGTGAAGGCGTCCAACATCTGACCTCCTCCCAGGGAATGCCTCCTCGGGAGTCTTGCTCCCCAGATCTCTATGTGGACTCATGTTTTGTAGATACATTGTAATATTGCAAGCCTCAACCCATAAGAAAAATGGTAACCCATGATCATGCAACATAGATCTCGTTGCACCAACAATATCCATGTTATTCCTCTCAACAACCCCATTATGTTGGCATTTGTCAGAAATGATCAACTGTCTCATGATACCCTCTTGGGTGCAGAAGTCTCCAAACGCAGTGGAGGTATACTCGCCCCCATTGTCTGACATCAATAAATTGATCTTTCTCCCTATTTGGTTCTTCACAAGAGACTTAAACTCTTAGAACCTCTTTAATACCTCACTCTCGGTATTCATGAAATAGATCCAAGTCCTCCTGGAGTGGTCATCAATGAATGTCACATAATACTCACATCCACCCAAGTAAACTGATGACATGGGCCCGAACACGTCAGACTGTACCAGATCAAGTATCCCAATTGATCTATTGTCACTACTCGGAAAGACAGTCTTGGTGTACTTCCCAAGAGAAAACCCCTTAGATACCTCCCGATCCTCAATGCTGAAATGTGGAAATCCTGTCACAATCTCCCTAAACACCCTCATAGATACATAATGCAAGTGAGCCATCTTCCTATGCAAAATCTCACACAACTGATTGTTGTTGCTACTACTATCCAAGGCATGTAATGGTTGAAAACTGAGTCTGTATAGTTTCCCATCATGAGCCCCAATCACTCTGGTTGATGTGATATTGGACCCCTTAGGGTAAATGAGGACCTCATCACCTTGGAATGACACCTCAAATCCCCTATCCTGAATGGTGGAAACTGATATCAGGTTATTCTTCAACCCAGGGACATACAAGACATTCCTAAACACTATGGGTGGCTTCAAATCTCTTTGAAAGGAAACTGTGCCACACCCAGCTTCCCTAACTATAGTTTTATTCCCAAGAATTATCTCCAATATGATCTTGGACCTTGTAAGATTAGTAAAGTGCTCTCTAACACTAGACATATGACTATATTCGACATTGTCTATGTACCATACAATGGATGGATTCTCAATTGTAGACAGACTGACAAGCAAAGACATTTGCCTCTCAAACTGAGAGGTGAACTCATCCACCTCAAATTATGTTATTGTACCACCATTCTTCTTCTTCTTCCTATTGGGACACTGTCCAACATAGTGCCCCATCTTGTTACAAGCAAATAATTAAAATTTTCTCATGTCCCTTTGTTGCCGACCTCCCTTCTACTACTGCTTGTCCCAAAGATAAAGATTCCCCTCATCATCCCCACCACAATGTTGACTAGAAGATCCTAATCCAAACCTAAGATTATCCTATACAAATTAATCCCATATCCTCTCCCAACTAAGCATATGCTCTCTGGCTATAATGCCTCGTCCAAAGCTCTCCCATGGTTTGGAGAATTCATTTAAGGTTGTCCTCACTAACTTATATGTATCCACTACCTCCCCCACATCTTCCAACCCATCATGAATCTAAGAAAATATCATGAGGTATGAGATGACTGAATCAGTCTTCGTCATCTTAGTGCCCCTCAACTTCTCCCAGAGCACCATATTTCAGTTTTTGTTAGGGTTCTGGTAAAGACTACACAAGGAATGCCACATATGAAATGTAAATTCCTTACTAGAAACCTGAGGAATAATGTGGTCTTTCACTACATCTAGGATAGTTCTCTTGGCCTTGATGTTCCTCTTCTTGAACTCAACCAAGAGAACTGCATCAGTAGGAGGTACCATAATATTTTCAATAATGTCCCATAGCTCACCCTCCTCCAAAGTCAAAACTATTCTATCCTTCCATGGATACCAATTGTCAGACCCCACTAGCCTACCCTCCACTTGACATGGCTTCCAACTAATAAAAAAAACAACCAAAGAAATATTTTTCCCACACACCAATCTCATGTGTGAAAATGAAGCTTCCAAGGTGAGAAACAAACTGCCCAACTATCTGCAATTTACTAGCCCTCTTTTGTGCCCTTAGGCTATGATACCATGAAGAATTTTGAGGCTCTTTAGACTGCTACAAGTCTGAAATTTTGGGATTGTTTTATGGTCACAAATAAGCTTGTTCTTTCACAAATTTATGGCTTCCTTCAAGACTAATTTAAATCTTAGTTAATGTTGTTGTTTAGGGGTTAATTGAAGGATAGTTTTTTGTCCACTGTTATCTCCTTAAACATGCATTAAAACACTAAATACACCTCTCTAATTTTTAACACTTAATATTGATAGTAAACATGTACACCATAGAATTTTTTCTCATAAATTTTTGGTCAACATGACCCTGGTAAAACCCCCATGGGGAAAACCAGTTGAAGAGGAAATGTATTATGGGTCTCTTAGAGAAAATTTCAGCAAAGAAATGAACATAAGGAACCTGATTTACAACAGCCAAAAGATCTCAAGCTTGGCAACAAATTTCTCCTTGAAGTGAGCACTCACCTTGGGATTTGTGCCCTTCTTCTTTGTTTCCCTCTTCCTTGAATATTTGTGCCTACTGTAGAACTTGTGCACCCTCTCTCAACAAGTGTTTCCTTCCTCTTATCTTGTGCACCCTCACTCAAGTTCTTAGTTCGCCCTTCCTTCTCCTCAAGGAAATGTGCTCTATCTCCAATGGTGCGCCTTTATTCCTCCTTGAACAAGTGTGTGCCTCTTTATACTTCTCCAAATTCCTTTCTCCTCTTCTTCTCCTTCACTCTAACTCTCAAGTGAATAATGAATTCTTCCTCCTCCTTCACTTTTCTCTTTAGCCTCCTCATTAGGCTAACCTAGGAATCAATGGCTAAGATTAGATCTTAGCCATCCAAGATCAAGGGTGGAGATTAGATTTCTCCCTTAACTTATGTTCCCTATGTCACTTTATGATTAAAAGCTCATAAAGTCACTTTGACTTTATAACATAAAGTAAAGTGAGTGAGGGTCACTTTCCCCCCNAGGGACAATTTTTATCTATATTTTTATTTTAATAAAAGGTAGAATTAATAGGTGCAAAATAACAAATTTCTATATACATTTTCTTAGCATTAATATCTGAAATATCCGCCCAAATGAATTGTTTGAGAGGGTCTTTTTTATGAAGATGAATGTGAGGAGAAATTTTTGTTCTTATGTAACAAGCTATGCCTCTAACCCATCTATGGGATTCCAAACCATCTACGGGAGGATTTATTGTTCCATGCAAACCACAATATAAATTTGTTTATGTTAGGGGCCTTATATTCCTCATGCTCCCAAGTTTCAACCAGAAATATAATATCAATTTCACTTGGAATCCAACTTAAAATATGTCCTTTGTTCTAGGGAAATCCGTGTCGGCAATTCCAACAAAGGATTCAAAGTGTGTCAAATCGTTATTTAATGTTATCGTTTTGGTCTCTATCCCTAATAATAGCTTTTTAGTTCCTAATTATTGCCCATTTTCCTTCCTTTTTGGCTTCCTTTACCTTTTGAACCTCCTTCATTAATTTAGCTTGATCTTCGGGAATGAGGTCTTCGTTTATAAATATTCTAAACCCTTTTCAGCTCATAGTTTTACTAAGTATGTCATATTTATGGGCATTAGAGCTTACTATAACCCGAATCAACCTATCTTTATGTTCAATTATTTTGCCCCATCTTTTTGCTTCTATAAGGCCAATTGTTTCAATTTGTGATTTATTTTTTAATTCCTCCTTGACTATTGCTAATGTGTCCTCATCTTTCTGTTCTTTTATACCAAAAATTATGAGGTTCGAGGCTCTTTTGTTACACTCATGGTCTAACTCTATGATCTTATTCATTTCCTCTTTAATAGGTTTGATATCCAATTTGTGGTCCACACTATTTAGGGCCAAATTGTTAATTAGCTTGTCTTCTAGCTCTTTTACCTTGTCCCCAAGATTGTTATTTTCTTCCACCTCTTCTTCCTTCCTTGATTGTTTTTGTTCTTGGTTTCTTTTTTCTATTTCTTGTAATCTAGCCTTCATTTTCTCGAGCTTGATCTCAAACCCTAATAGTTTATTGTCTTTTTGTCTCTCTCTGAATATTATCTTCTAAGGTTCTAAATTTATGATCAAGCATTGCTACTAACTCACTTTGAAGCATTTCTACTAACACACTTTGAAGTTTGGCTTCTCTCTCTTCTCTATGTTTTTCTATTGATTCTATATATTAATGCAGACTATCTAGGGTTACTTTGTTAGGCCTTCCTCTATTAGATTTTGGTATCAATGGTGAATTACTCATATTGAAATGAAAAACAAATAAATAAGAAACTTGTGTACCTGATTCACCGTAGGGTTTGAATAGTCAAGAAAGGGATTTAGTTACAACAAATCAAATTTATCGCAAACCACATTCATCGTAGACCTGTAGAATGTATTCACCACATCAATTCTTGTTTCAATTCTATGACTATGTATTCACCACATCAATTATTCACGACAAAGAATATTCACTGCATAGATAAATATTCATGCAGTATGTATGCACCACAAAGATAATATTCACCACTATATGTATTTATCTTAGAGATAATATTCATCATTATATGTATTCACCATAAAGATAATATTCATCGCAGAGATAAATATTCACCCAGTATATATGCACCACACATATAATATTCACCACTATATGTATTCACCTCAGATATAATATTCATCGTTATATGTATTCACCATAAAGATAATATTCACCACCGTATGTATTCATACAAGTTAGATTGTATAGATCCATTTTAACTTGAGATCTAAATAATAAAAAATAATTTAAATTCACAAATTTCATTTGAGTTTTTATTTAAAGTCCAATATTATGCATTAAACACATGGTATGAATAAATTCAATTCACGACCTTCGTCTCAACTTTTCTAAGTGGAATTTCTTTATATTTTATATATTAAGTACCTTACCTAACGTTACTTATAAGGGTGGTCAGCGTAATACTTGTCATACTTTTCCTTAGATTCCTCCCTCAATTATGACCATCCTATATGTGTTAAGTTTTCACATGCACGCACACTCTAATGGATTACACCGATGACATTTAAGAGTCCCTGTTCGGCTTCCTCGTAATATAATTACTCTATTTATATTTCATTATAAGATTCCAAACAAACTTTTACCATCTTATCTCGCGAAATATAAACAGATAAAAGCGAAAGACGTGCGCTTACATTTTCCATATTTAAAAAATAATTTTGACACCAAAGATTTATTTATCATTTTTATTTTTTTATTCTATTACCACATGCCAAATTGTTAAAAGTAAATAATTCCACTTTTTAAATATATTTAAAAATTAATTTTGACACCAAAGATTTATTTATCGTTTTTATTCTATTATCACATGCCAAATTGTTAATAAATAATTCCATGTCGTGAAAGTTATATATCACATCAATGAGTATGCATTATACTTATTGCTTTATATATAAACCACTTGTGAAATTTATTGGATTCTCTAACATCGAGGATAATGGGAGATGTTAAATTGATTATTTTTGCTGTTTGATGTGAAAATTTGTGGTGGCATGTTAATTTCATGATGTCATGTTTATGCATTATTTTTTGTTTTTTTAACGAGAACACATTATTAATTTTTGTTGCTTTAAGAAGCCCCTCTTCGATGTTAAATTTATTAATTTTTTTCGTACTTATCATTGTTTCATTTCATTCATTGGTTTAAGTAATCTGTTTTCTTTTTTATATAAAATGTTATTTATGTTGAAGATGATAATAATTAACGTCTACTAAGATCGAATTGATTTATCGGATCTTAAAAGGGTAAGTGATTACTTGCAGTGCTTTAGAATTTTGTTTTTGTGCTCGAAAAACATTAAGAGAAGCTTTCCAAGATCACCATAGTTTTGTTGAGTTAAGAGGTTAGAAAGGTTGGTAGCTTGACAAATATTTTGAAAGCGAGATCTAATCTGGGTATAGGTTGCACAATCTAAGAGAAAGTGCTTTTCATCTTCAACCTTCGTAGTGTCACAAAGGTGACACACTCTTTCATCCTATGGCATTTTAGGAATTGGCCAACACCCAGTTTCACTATGGAGCTCGTGAGAATTTGTTCTTATCTTAGCGATGCTTATTTATTTTTTTACACTTGTCAAAACAAATAGATAATTTTGATCTTCTAAATTAGGGTTGATTACATCCTTATAATACCTTAACTTTTTTTTTCCTCTAACTCTTTATCACACCACATTTTCTCCTTAAATTTAGATTTGATGATATTTTTAATAGTATATTTATTCTACAAAAAAGGTCTCTTCCATGATTCCCCAATAGTTTAGCCGAGACCGGGCATCTTTATGCCATCCTCACTTGAGTCGATGGTGGTTACGACTCGAATTTGAAGAAATTTTAGGAAGCCTCTTGTTTTCCATGTTGTTTAACTTGTTCTTATACATTAGGTATCTAGTCATAGTCGTGATCTCAATGGGGGAGAGGCTTGTTTCTAAGAGGAGGATGGGATAGACCATATTTCCTTTAATTTTGAGATTATAGGTTATAAAATTCTTTTGTATTTGCTCTATCTTTCTCCAAGATTCACGAGAGATACTACAAGCCCAGACTTCACATCCATAAAGAATAGCAAGTGTAACGAGAGTCTCAAACATGAGTTTCTTCTTGTCCCAAATCCAAAGATTGACTAATTTACAATTGTTTTCAAGCCCATAATAAGCTTTCCATCCCCCAATAATCTTTTTCTCAATGTTATAATTCTAGTTGAGCTTGTGGTGAATATCAATCCCAAGATATTTTTACGAAGTCACTTCCTCCAAGTTGTTGTTGTCATATACAGAGGTATCATAAGTGATCTTATTGGAATTAATAATCATGACCTTAGTCTTATCAGTATTAACAGTCATACCCATATTGGAGCAAAAATCGTTGAGGATTATCATTTGGTTTTCAAGATCATGGGGACTCCTTTCCATAAGAACGATATCATCGACATAAAGAAGAATATTGATGACTATACCAGTGAGAGTAGGGCCAACACAACCTGTTTTTTCCAAGAAATCTTATAACTTGTCAATGTATATGCCAAAAAGTGTAGGGGACAAGGGACAACCTTGCTTAACTCTGATATTGTAGTTAATCTCTTTTGACCAACCCTCAGTGTTTTTAAACTTAGCCACAATGTTCTCATACATTCTTATTGCAGTAGCCCTCAACTAGAGAGGCACTTTTATCTCTTGCAACCTATTCCAAAGGTTTTTCCTAGGAACCATGTCCAAAGCTTTTCTAAAGTCAACAAAACAACAAAAAAGATTGGTTTTAGTATTGCGTAACTCCTTTACAATGATCATGAAGGTAACAATATGGTCCACAGTTGAATGATATCTCCTAAACCTGGCATGACCTTTAGCTCTTTTACCATGACTTTCTAGCCAAAGGATAATCTTCTTTTCCAAAATAATTCCATAAAGCTTGGCTAAAATCAAGCTAATCATAATGGTCCTATAATAAGAGGGAATGGTTCTATCCCCATTTTTAAAAATATGAACAATGAGGCTTTGCATCCAGGGTTTAGGGAAGCCTTGATTGACTGCTAAATTGAAGAGCTTGTGTATGTGAGGGATAAGGATAGGCCCTCCAATTTTAAAAATTTCAGCTTGGTAGCCTTCAATGTCCTTATCTTTCCCATTTTCAAGCCGCTTAACCCCGAACTCTATGTCATCTAAATAAAAAACTCCATCCTCTATAGGAACAATAGGAATGGTGTCCATGGCATAATGGAACTCGTAAATAATTTTAAGGTAGGAATTCCAGTCCCTTAATGGAATCATATTATTTTATTTAGTATTGTCGTTTAGAATTTGGCTCCATAACTTCTTAGGATTCAACTTCGATAGTTGTGAAAGTTTCTCTTACCTTTTATTGATATAGTATCATTTTTCCTTTTAATTATGATTTGTACGTATTGATATTATTGATTTTTAAGGACTCATTAGAAGCGTCCCTAATTTATTTCCTAGCAATTTTACATTCTTTATCATACCAAGGGTTGGTCGTTCTATTATTCTTTTTACAGAACACCTTGAAAGAGAACTTGTTAATAGAAGTGGAAAGGGTAGTTGTAAAGTTATGATAGAGTTCTTTAATGTTGTCCTTATAAGTTAGGAGATTTAATTTACTATTTAAATACTTTAAGAAAAGGTCAACTTTACTTTTGTCAAAGCGCAATTATCTTTGATTATCAGAATTCTCTTCAATGGCGCCCTTGTGCATGACAAATTTTAGAGTTAGGGTTAAAGGTTTATGATCAGAGTCAAGTTAATGGTCATTTAAAGGGTCAAAAGTTTCTATTTGGTTGGAAACTGAGATATTAGATATCACATAATCTATGACACTACTACCTATCCCATGAATACAAGTCATCTAGTTGAAGTTTGGCCACTTCATTACTCCATTGAAAATTATTAGGTCTTGAGAGTTGTAAAGCTTGACCAACTCAATACCAAATGAATTCTCAACTAGGTGTTCATAGCTTCTTTTGTATCTATTAGATAAAACAAGGTCCTCATCTAGCCACAAAGGATTATGGTTGGAATCAGTGCTTAAAAGAGTAGCTTGATTAATTGCAGTCCTAGCATTAAAGTCTCATAGGAAAAGGATATTACCTTCATTTTTCAAACTATAAATATCTTGTTCTAAATGATCATATGGACAATTTCTATCTAGATTGTTTTTCTTATAAAAATTAGAATTAATAGGTGCAAAATAACAAATTGCTATATACATCTTCTTAGCATTGGTGTTTGAAATTTCTATCCAAATGTATTGATTAAGAGGGTCGATCTTATGAAGTTGAATGTAACGAAAAATGCTCTTTCTAATATAACAAGATATGCCTCCTATCCCTCTACGGTGAGACTTTTTGTTCCATGCTGACCACAAGACAACTCCTTCTATGTTAGAGACCTTAAACTCTTCATGCTTCCAAATTTCAACTAGACAAATGATATCAATATCATTTGGGATCCAACTTATCATAGAACTTTTGTGTCATGAAAAATCACGACAGTTCCAAAAAAGAATCTCAAATGTCCCATATATATATATTAAAAATATTGAAAATTGATATTTATCCTTACTTTAAGTAATTTGTCTTTTTTTATATAAAATATTATATATATGTGTGTTTATTTAAAAATTAAAAATATTGAAAATTGATATTTTCATTTAAAGTTATGTGTTTTATGATTAAATGTTTGAAGACTATCTTTGATGGTGCAAGTCTATTCAATAGGAAATAAACTAAGTTGTAGTTTGACATAATGAGATGGCTAACTATGCAAGATAACAAAGTAATGACCAAAAACAAAATTAGGTAAATGATATAAATGCTAAGTTGTATATTTTATATAAGTTGTGGGTAAATGATATAAATACTAAGTTTTATATTTTATATAAGTTGTGTTGTTGATAATATTGAATTTATAGTTGTATGCTTTTACAAAATTTGAATTTCTCAATTGAATGTTATAATAAAATTTAAAATGTTATGTTTAATATAAATATGGTGCTTAAAGTTATAGTATCAAGTAATAATTTTGTATTTGTGTAAGTGTTTGAGTGCATTTTCCTTTTCAATGTTTTAAATATCATGATAATTTTATTTTTTATAAATCCATCTTATTTTATTAATTTCACATAATATTTTCCATATTGTTCAATTATTAGTATCGTTATAGTTTGAATATGATTACAATGTTGTTTTGTTGTTTAGTGTTTGCTTATGATTTGGACATGTATTATTTAAACTTATTTTGATTTCTTATCCTTATGTTTTATCGGACTTGTGCATATTGTAAGATCCTCTTGGGTCGTTTATGTTAGCAATAATGATCACAAAGTTAAAGATAGATCATATGATTATATTTGAGAGAATAAAAGATTATTCTAGATTTATTGTAAATGACACACATCATATCATTGGGGTCGTCCATATTATGGTTTTGGAAGCTATCTTTACGTTTTGAAGAAGTTGAGTTATTTATACTAGGCTTCCACCAAATGTGAGGGGATTTTGGACCTTATTCCTTACATATAGTTTGATTTAATTTCATTTTTTTATTAATAAAATTGTGTGTACGACGATACTTCATTATCAAAGTGATATTAGAGTTATTGTCGGAAGGAGTTGAATATATGCACTCAACATCTAATTTTAGAATAGATGAAGGAGGAATTGAAGGATAAGGGATTTGGAATAGAGAAATTTAGTGGCAAATTAGAACTCCCTATTCTTGGTACTGATTTTTGGAGCAAAATCAAGAAATTTGTAATTATGTGAGAAGGAATTAATTTTGTCATTATAAATATATCAAAATTATGTATTTCATTTATCATAGATGTTGATAATAATAAAGAAATAAAAAGGAAAATTGGTTTGGCAAGTTTTGGTTATGGGAAAAAATCCTTGAAATTGTTTTAGGGAGAACCTAGAAATGTGTAATTTGCAAAAAAAAATCGGATTCAAGAAACCCCTTATGTTATTTGTTGTGTCATTCCTAAAGAAATTTTTGTTGGGAGAAACAAGAAATGCTTAATTTGTAAATTTGTTTGGACTTAATAAACCCCTTTTATTGTTTGTTGCTTCATTTGGAAAATTATGAAAGTGTGTAGGGTGCAAATGCAGGACTAGAAAAAGGCTATGTTCATTGGTCAAGATGAGAAGATGAGAAACCCTCGTAAAAAAAGCCGTGAGACCCTCTATGAACACTCAATTGCAACGATCACTCAATTGTAGTGATACCTAAAGGCCAACTATGCTTCAACACCTGCTGCATTGACATGCTAAATTGTTTCTTATAGAGATGTTGTTGGATCAAAGGTTGCTAGTGTTATCATTGATATTGTTGGGTATATTGCTACTAGGTATACTATTGGATATTTTGTTGGCCTGATTATCTCACCCAAACAATGATTTATAACTTACCTAAAGAATAAAGTGATGGTTCTTACTTCATTTTTTGTTATCAAGGATACAATCTGCATGTTAGAGATTGAG
>SNQJ01S0015975.1:0-57546 GCA_010110895.2 Picea sitchensis | reverse complement strand
GTTTATTTCACGTCTTTGTTTACACTGTATTAGAATGACTCAGAATTGGAGAATCCAATCGAGTTGTAACTGTTAGAGGATGATGTAGATTTGATCACTGTAACAGTTGCACTGTTTCTAATCGGTCCCTGTGATTTTCTTAGCACTGAACGACTTGGAATTGGAGAATCCAGTCAATTCCCCCCTTTCATTTTCTCGAAGCTCTGAACCAGAGGATCTCGCATTCAGATTTTTTCTTCTACAAATTACTGAAAGGCATGTTGCCTGAGGTAGTTTTTCCACTCCTCTCACCAAGTCTTCAACCTGCTCATTTTCAAATCAACCCACTGACTGAAGTTATATCAAGACCTCCTTTGTTCCTCGCATGTCGAACCTAGTCCCCGAGTTTGATTGATATCTTCTCGAGTCTCTACCCATTTGATCACCCATTAAAACTAGCGTGATATAAAAACTGATGGGCGTCGGGCTCTGCTCCTGCTGCAATCCAGGAGTGACTTCCGTCGCCAACATAAAGTTATTTGAAATGTACAACCCACACAACCATCTAATGTTGCACAATTAAAAAAGCAGGAGTTGAAAGATGAGAAATCAATAGAACTTATTCATGGTATTGTTTCTAATGAAGTCTTTGTTCATAATGAAAATTGTATAGATGTCTGGACAACATGGAAGACCCTAAAAGGCTTGCTTGATTCGCTTGATTCTCAACCTAAATCTAAAAAAGTTGATCTTAAATTGATTTTATTTAAAAAAAAAACTAAATAATGGGAGAGATGTAATGGAGTACATTTCCAAACTCAAAAATATCAAAAAATAAAATACTAAAATAAGGCTTGCTAAAATTGAAGATAGTTTGATGGTCACAATTTTGTAGCATATTGGTCAATGGGTTCACTATTTTGACACCTCAACCATGAAATCCTTATTCCCTTATACTCTTATTTCTATGGATTTACTTTTTATACACATATACCACTCTTGGTTTAGTATTCATATTTTAACAACAACTGGTACATCTTGAAAACCAAAAATCGTGGGTCATCCTATTGCATCAATTTTTTTAGTTGTAGCTAGTGTATTTTAAAGCACATTGCTTAGAAAATATGTAATCGGTGTCTGTTCACTTGTATTGGGATAAAATACTTTCTTCCACTTGTATTGGGATAAAATACTTTCTTCTTGGCCACAACAGGAGTGGCACTAGGTAGCTCATTGGTCACCACAAATGTGCCTTCAAACATTTCCTTTAATTTTGAATAAAGAAACTACAAACTTGTTTTTCCTTTTTCCTCATGTCTATTGAGAGTCTCTTGTAGATCATGTGATATATTAGGTTGATCATGATCACAAGTATTGTCTTCATGAACTACATGCATTGAATCACTAACGCGTTGGCTTCTACTAGTTGGTGGGAATATGTCTTTACTTACCCTTTGTTTTTTCTCATATTTTTCTTTCGATATAATTCTTCCCTATAAAACCAAAACATCATATTAGTATAAAAATCGTGTGTGGCCTACATATTAAAAAAATTATATACTACTTTCATGAAATATGGCTAGAAGTGAAAAGTTAAGTGGATTAACTACTTACCTATTTATCCAACCAAGCGACAATAAATGTTCAACATTTTTTTTCATGTGTTCTTTAAATAGATGCTTGTATTATGTCATATTTTTCACATTGCATTGTCATTTTTGAGCTTCAATACCTTCTTCTCCCGGATTCCAACATTTCACATAAACAATGTCATTAGTGTCTCACACACACACACACCCAAAAAAACAAAAACTATGAGACATAAAAATTTCATATTACCATTCATCAATTAGATTTATAACTAGAAGAGTAAACATTCACATATGATGGTTTCATGATGAATACAAAAAAAATAGTTCCTATAGCGTACAAAGTGTGATACCAAAAAAAAAGAAAACCAGAAAAGATAAATAAGAAAATGACATTGCAAAACTGATATATTCTAACTATATGAAGCTAGTAGAAAACCTTTTGAATGATGAATCTGATACAAGAATATAGTATATACATTATAATAGCTAGCTAACCCCATTCATTTTCCTGGATACCTGAAAAATTCAAACATTGGAGAAGTTTTGGATATTGGAAACTTCAAACATTGGAGAAATTTTGGATATTGGAAACTTCAAACATTTGACAAATTAACACCAAACAATTTAGTGAAACTATATTAATTAATGGTTTCTTTATACATATATTTGATATTCATAGTAGTAAATTTTTTTCTGATATGTTGTGCATTGTGAAATTACTGTAATAAGGGTCTTTGTTTTACATACCACCGGATTTTTCGATCTTTTCTTTATATTTAGGTGTGCAAAATCTCAGGAAGACATATTTGATAATTCATCGAGAGAAATGGCTTGGAGACACCTCCTTACCCAGGGTGATGTATGAATTGGGATGAAACTTCAAAGTCATAAAAAAATACTCATATCTTATGTTGGGAGCTTGGATTGTGGAGTAATGGATATAGATGCATTGAATGAGGTGGATATTTTCTAAAAGATCCATATAGAAGTGATACAAAATAAGTAATACGAATTTTTGAGAGTCACCCTTCACTATAAAATAATCCTGCAAACACTTTCTTAATACTTGAAAGAATTCATGGAAAGTTTCCAAAAGGATTTTTTCTTGTTGAGGAACTTGGAATTGGGAAACCTATGTTGGTTATGACCATTGTTGGTGAAGTTGGAGTTCTTTTATTTTCTTGTAGTAGAATCGAATTTGAAGAAATAACAATTGTGTGATCAAAATAAATTCCATCAAGGCTACAATCTCATGCAATGAAATATAATGTCTTCATCATTACTATGAAAGGATAGAAGGGGGGTCTAGTGCATCAATTACGACCCAAGAAATGAAGATAACTAGAATGGATTGTTGTGAATTAGAGAACATTCTTTTCAAGCTCTTTGATTGGCAACCCAACTACAAATTACAACAACTTGTGATGGAAACATATCAGCCTCAACAATTTATAAATAAAATACCGAAAGATCTTGTAATTTAAAACAAAAAGGGGTATAAATAAAGTAACATATGATCTTTAACTTGAATATAATAAAACTATCGAAGACATTGACAGTGAATAGATCAATTCAAGAACAAATAGATCAATTGAGATTTTTGGTGGTTAATTTTGTGAGGAATCTTTAGTATCTCAATTATGGTCAAGTTGGGCCTAAAACAAATAGTGGAGAATTCAGTTATGTTAGAGCCCAAGAAATTCTACCAATAGTTGTATTGTACAATCATAGTGTTATCCAAATCTTGATACATCTATTTGTTTATCTTTTGACTTTGCTCACACTCTCATGGTTCTGCTTCAAATCTTTGACAATGGTTTATGCACTTGAGGATTAAGGGCTTTTGAATCTTGGTGGATGGCATTGATTTTTCTCCTCCGTGGGACAAGGGATCCTAAATGTAATTGAATTTGTTGGGTTTTCCATTCTACACGCTCTTATCAGTGTCTTCATCGGAGGTTGAGGAAAGTTGTCAATCTTAAGAAAGAAAAGTGTGATAATATTATTACCTATTGTTATAACAATAGGCAGTGACAAGTAGAGCAATAAATCTTATGCCAATTAATATCCTAAAATTAGGAAATACAGATTTTGTATTGCGGGAATTAGTTCATTATACACCTACCTTGTTGAGGGTGTTCAAAAAGACAAACTCAAGGGCCTTTATGTAAAAATAGTGATGAAACTAATTTACATTTGGCTATATTCTATCCATTTACATTACAAGTCTGGAAGGATATTACTCAATGGATAAATATAAATAATGTGTGGACTCAAAAAGATGTCAATTCTTGTTTGCATGGTTGGTTTCACAAAAGAGAACTAAAACAATTGAGGTCAATCCATTTTCTCACTTTGTGAGGTGTTTGGTTGGATTTAAACAAATTTCTATTTGAAGAGATATAGATCCCCACCTACCAAGTTACGACACAATTTATATATGCATTCCATCAATTGAAAAAGGTTAGACCTATTACAAGGATCACTCTAGTAGGAGAACTTGTAATTAGCAAGAATCTTCCTTGTTTTTTTTTTTATGGTGCTTGTCAAGGAAAAAAGAGTATTTATGGATTAGAAAGTGTCTTACAAGCTTGGTCGAGGAAGTTTTGGACCAATGTTTACAATATCAATAAATCAAATTTTAATATGGTTCCTTTTAGTAAATTTTGATGTGTAATAGATCTTTGATTTTAATAGATTGATGCTTGGGATGTATCTAGGCTAGGATTCATCCAATCAAGCATAAATGAGGCTTCATTTGTCAACATATATAGGGATTTATAATGTGGGAAGTAAGACGAATATTATTTTAGAATCACAACTCAAGTACCAACAAACCATGTTATTTTGTGGAGGTAATGCTCACTACTATTGTGGCATTTCAACTTCATTGTTTCCAAATACTTTTATATATGGTCATAATAATGTCAATTTACATATTGTATATTTTCCTTGCTAATGGATTCAAATATTATCAATTCTCTCGAACTATGTCTATATTCCAAATGCAAGGCATCTCAGGCCATTAGAAATGTGTCTTATTTTCTGAAAAAATATGGGCATAAGAAATTTTTGAATTGTCAAAAAGAAAGTTTAGGATGTAAAAAGAGGCCAAATTATATCAATGTGCAGATGAACACCTAATGAATCACCAATAAATCAATAGAAACTAATCATAATCATGATAGGGAGAGGTATTTCAATACTTTTCACAGGGAGAAGTATGTCAATACTTACCATATTAATCCCTCTCAAATAAAATAAACGAAATATAAATCGTTCAAATATAGCATAGAGCATTAAATTTAAAAGTAATGAGGCTATATAACAAGAAATAAATTTATATGATGTTAGACTACATATATCCATAATAACTTGAGATATATGAAGCATCTAGAGATAAAAAGGAAATCTAGATGCAATGTTTTTGACATTTAAAAGATCTAGAATTAAGAAGTTCACTTTGGAAAAATATTTAAAATATTTTGATTTCCCAAAACTTACTAAGCCATTGACAAAAATTAATTTCATAGAAATTAATCGGAACTATTTTTCCTTCCATTTGATCTTTGCCAAAACTTTCCACCCCATGTGACAATCTAGAAAAACATGATACACCCTTGAAGGAAAAGCAAGCCCTTCACTACCTAGGTCCATAATAGTTTAAGTTTTAACTTCTCCTTCCTCCTGTTCAAAAAGTGTTTTGAAATGGATTAAAATTTGATATTTAAATTTTTAAACATTAAACATTTAAAATTACACACGCACACACACATACATGTGTGTGTGACACACACATAAGCACATGTAGGTGTGTGTGTGCACACTCGTGTGCCAATGGAAAATTCATAGGATCCCCCCCTCTTCCATAGAATATACACATGGAGAGTAGCTTAAATTACATGCACAATAGGGGTTGGTAAGCATGAGGGACTTGATCTGATTTGAACCTATGACCTATGGCCTCCCATTGACAACATGCCTTGGGCGGATGGTTCAACTGATTGAGATGATCCTTAATACTTGATTAATTTTCCCAATAAACCCTTAGAGGAAATCACCCAAGAACTTCCCCACATTTTGTGGATGGTACCTAATGTAAATTTATTAGTGTTAATTATGCACCTAACCCATTAGGGATATTGAACATGGTAGGATATTTAAACACTTCAGAGTTAGTTAAGTTCAACTTGGTATAATGTGTCTTTAGGTAAAAGTGTGTTTCTTTAGTGTGCATTAGTATGGATTTGTATTTATGCAATTTGATGGTCACAATATGTACTAGACATAAAGTGATCCAATGATTCATATTCTCCTTGATACTAATGACTATATTGTTTCATGGCTTAACACCTGATTGGTCCATCATCTATATTTAAAGCGAATGGAGGGTAATTTGTTGAAGATCGATTGTGAGAATTCTCTTGTAAAATATTTTTCTTTTTCATTAATATATTGCCTCAGGTGGACACATTGGTGAGGGATGTGCATTGTTTCCTTCTTCAAGGGTTTTAACCATGTTATACATTTGCGTACTAATATTTGATCTATTTGTGTGACTGGTTGTTTAAGGTGTTCATCTTGTGTGGAAATACTTTGTTTTTTCAAATATGGTATCATAGTTGTTTGAAGACCCACTCTCATTTTTTATTAAGATCCTAAACTCATGTCACCACATGAAACAAAAGATTTATGGGTTCTGCTATTTATGTCCATTTTTGGACCAAGTGGAGTATTACATTACCTCTAGAGCATTGGTTTCAGTTGAAAATTATTTTCATTTCACTAAAACAAGTTTCCATTTTCCCAATATACAACTTTTTTTTCAAATATTAAGGTATAAAGTTTGATAATGCCCTTTTCATTTTTTTTACAGAGTTATATTTCAGTTTTTCTATTTATAGCTTTGGATTGCTACTCTTTTCAGTCTGCATATGATTTTTTTTCATGCACTCTGTGCAATCTCGACAAATCAGAAATAGAGCAATAAGTGTTTTATTTTCTATGTATGTTATTTGTTATGTTCTTTAGTTAAGATCAAAAAATAAAAAACAGAGAGAAAACTTTCATTTTCCACAAGATTTTACCGAGATCTAACACCATTATTATAAATTTTTGGGATTTTTTTTTCAAAAATTTCGTTTGGTTTTTGTGTGGTCTTGTTGAAGTGTTTTATATTAAAAAACAAGGGTTTTGAGGGTAAGAATGCATGTTGAGGAAAAAATATTGTCCCCCTCCTCCTTCATAACATTTGATATATATTTTGTATTAGTTCACTTGGTTGGAAGTTAATTTATTAAATAAAAGGTCTTGACTTCAACTCTTTCTTTTTATTAAGTTACTTTTTGAAAAAGTTCATGCGACTTTGAGTCATCTCATAATTTTGTTGTAAATTGCATTTCACTTAAATTATAAAAGTGAATCACTATAAAGTAAATTTAATATTCTTTTTTTTAAGTTACTTTTTGCATGCAACTTTAATTTATAAAATAACTTCATGGTAAAAGTGATTTTCACTTATTTTATCAAAGTGGGTCACTTTGTAAGTAGCTTATTTGTAAAAGTAATCTTATAGGAAAATTTAGAGAATGAAAGGAAATTTTTTTACTCAAAAACCTCATTATGCATCCATCATCACGTGGGCCAACTTCTACCTACCACATGGCACCTTGGTTATCTTTTATGCCTTTCGTAAAAAGGGCATAACTTTCACATCCAAAGTCGGTTTTCTGTGCCTTTTTTTTGGATAATTAGTTTAAGATTTTGAATCCATATTACCTAAAAAAATTAATATGGCTACTCCAAGTGATCTTTTGCTTACTGATACCAACTACGTCTCATGGAAATCTAATATGGAGGATCTACTATGAAATAAAGGATTGTATTGAATTACCTTGGGAAAAGAAAAAGCACCCATTAATGTTGAAAACAAAGCCAAATGAGATAATACGAATGATGAAGAAAGTGGATTGATTGGAATTTCCATCTCTTATTATTTATAGTTTCACCTTCAAGGAATTGATGACCTATATGAAGCTTGGGATGAGATGAAAAAAATATTCAGTAAACACAATGTGATTCAATCCCACTAACTTGAAAATAAATTAATGGCTTTACATCCTAATGATTTCTCGTGCATTTAAGATTATTTATCTAAGTTCAAAACACTTATACTTTTACTTCAAGACTCTAAAATAGATATGAAGGATGATATATATATATATATATATATATATATATAACCTTCAACTTTATCAATAATATTCAACAATTTATCATTAGAATTCAATACATCATCAACAACATAAATCAACAATGCATAACAGGTAACCACAGATACACAGTACACCATAATTTATGTGGAAACCCAAATGGGAGAAAACCACAAAATTATTTCTTATATATATCAAGAATATATTCATAAGAAGCACCAAATTCCAAATTCTCTAGCACCAACTGGAAGGAGGCATCAACCCCCTGATTTACAGGAACCAATTTGAAGGAAGCAACAACTCCCTGAGTTCTCTGACACCAATCCGAAGGAGGATGGACCCTTGATTTATAGGCACGAACCTAAGTTCTCTGGCACCAACCAAAAGGAGGATATAACCCCCTTTTCTTGTTCCTTCCTTCCACCCTAAAACATAAGTGTAGACCAAATTGTCACTACTATAATCACTGCCACTGTCAACCTATCATTTTAAACCAACCTATTATTGTAACTGTCACATCAACAAACTTGTCATTGTCACTATCTCTGTCACTGATATACCATCATCAATCAACTGATCCACCTGTACCATGCCATGTACATCAAACATGTACAATACCATGTACATCAACCATGAACATCGAACCAGTACCATATCATGCATGTACCGAAACCTGTACCATACCATGTACATCAACCATGTAACATACCAAGTAATTCGATCATGTACCATATCACATGAATCATAAGATATCATCAATGAAGTGCCTCAAACATAACCAATATAGCCACAATACCAAGATACTAATATAGCCAATAAGTGTTACTAATCAATGTACCATAACATCACTAATGTGTACCTCAAAATGTACCATGAACATGTCTCACACCATACACCAAATATGTGCCTCAAACATATACCAATACCTCAACAAGATACTAAAGGCATGACCATAGCATCTTCAACATGTAACCAAGATGTACCTCAAACATGTCTTACCATATACCAAATGTGTATCTCAACCATGTACCAACAACACAAACATGTGTTTCTAGCATATGCCCAATTCACCATACCATGCCTCAAATATGTACCATATCACCAGGATATATCAATCAAATCATGCATATAAATATACCTTAGAACTTTCCACTGACCTGGTGCTTCATATCATAGATAAACAAATCAACCTGGGCATCAACAACCTGGCACAAGCATCACTTCACAACCTTTCACAAGTTTTTCACAGATCTGTGACTTTCTCCTCTACTACCTGTAGATATTCATTCTTTGCGCCACTATGTCGCATGTACATCCGTGTCCTTTTGGCCTGTAATCCACATATAAACTCATAAACTAGGGTTATCACACTTTTTGCAACTATGAAACTTTCACTGTCAACCTTCCTTTGCAACCTCAGATAAACTACGAAAAGATAAACCATATCACTTATTCATTTAGAGATATTCAATAGAATGTGTGTGTGAATGTACTTACGAGAGACTCCTTGAGGTGTATTTATACTTTTTCTAAGCAACCTCTTTCCTTACTTTAGGGGTTTTTTGTTACAACCACTTTACCATTTGATTAATGACTTGTAATCATTTAGGGGCTTCTTAACCCATCTTTAGGGATTTCAACTTCATGGCCTCATAACTCCTCAACCGTGAGGAACTATGTGATGTTCCACCTATCGTTGAAAATTGAATGACGAGGACTATCCATCTATGAGTGTGTTACCTGAATTTACATTGTCCTTCGTGTCCTTATTCCTAAAACAACTTCAGGATTCATGACCACACCTATGGATTTCTTGTAGAATTATTCAAAGAGACTTCCCATGAGGGTCATGCTTAGAACTACGTCATAAGGGGACCACTTTGGAGACTTCTCCAAATACACCCATCACATTTTTTGACATCAATGAAAACCAACTGTCCAACACACACACACACACACACACACACACACACACACACACAGAGATAGATATATATTTGTTAATCTTGGTGGTGCATATTATATTTTTGTATCTACCTTTTACTCCACTAGAGAATCTCTAGGGGATTTGTACAAAAAACACTCTCTCGAGTCTTTTTTTGATTCTCTAATTAGAGATAAAGATAATCTCTTTCATCTTGGAGTGATCAACATTGTAGGTACATCTACCAAAGCATTAATGACCCAACTAAAAGATAAATCGAAGCATCCAAAGAAGAAACATCCTTGCAACAAGAAGAAAAACAAGGATCCCAAACCTTCTTATCTAGATTCTACTCCCAATGGTGACAAAGGACTAAAATAAAAAAGTAAGAATATTGACAAGCATTACAATTTATGCAGGTGAGATGGTCATCTAGAGTCTAAATGTTTAAAAAATATGGATTCCTTAGAAGCAACAATGAAGAATCACAACAACAATATTGATTCTTCTTCTAACTCTTTCCTCGTGGACATGCACTTTCTACTTCTAGTTTCTTCTCTATCATGTCCTCATTTTTGGATTCCCTTGTTTTACAATAGAAAGGAATTCTATGGCTTGTCGATGGAGAAAAGGGAGTAAAAATGGGGTCATTTGATGTCACTTAGTTAGGAGATGTTATGTATTTAAAATGACATTGAGGAAATAAAGTATCTTTAGATTAATAAGTTACTTAACCATTATTACAATGACTTTTAATCTTAAAGTAAATGTAAAAGGGGGGATAAGGGTCACATTTGATTTAGTCAAAAAGGGGAAAGTTCTAGAAGGAATGGAAAAAGGATAAAAGGAGGCGTAGATCCTCACTTCGGGTATTATGACTTGATCCTTCATTTTGTAAGATCTCTTGGAGCCATTGTTTCCTTAGGGTTTATCAAAACCCTTCCACTATTCGTTTTGTTTTAGTGGTGCAATATCCACCCTATCTAGACAAGAGGTGAATCCACCTAGGATTTACATTGGATCCTAGATGAGAGGGGAATCCATATAGGATTTCCATTGGATCTTCAGTTGAGTTTGTTTCAGTTTGAAGGAATATTGTCTTGCATAGGGGATTTGTAGAGCTTTATGGAGGAGGTTGTACATTGATTTCGCAAGTGCTCGGAGGGTTTTGGGAAACCCTGTCTGGAGTCATCACCATGGTTTGAGTATAGGGTGCCTCGTGAGGCCCTTTCTAGTTGTCCACCCTCATCACGCTAGGCCCCACTAGATGTCTATACATGTCCCATGAGGCCATCTTCAATCTAATTTACAGATTTTTTTCAGGTACCAGCATGAAGGACAGGTGGAGGAGCATGCATCTAGCCATGAGGAGGATGTGTGCACAAGGGAAGATCAAATAGTAGCCTATGATACATAATCATAGCTATCTAATGAGGTCAATGAAACTAGTGTGTTGGATGGGTATACCTCTGAAAAATCAACAAAATATGAGGATGCAACATCTTATGATAACTATGATGAACTATTCCAATCAACCCATGTTGTAGATCCAACATCTCTCACTATGAATGGTGCTTATGATGAAGGTAGTTCAAATGTGATAGCACCTACACAGGATGAGGATTCATCACCATATATCATTTATGATGTCAATGATGATGAGGATGTGACTGCACCTAGAAATGATGGTGAAATTAATCAAATATCCTTAGCATTGCATGATTTAGAGACCGAATATTGGTCATAGAGGAACAAGTTGTGTAGGTGTTGACGAGGGGAAATAGTGCTCATAAATTTATTGAATAGCTTGTGTGGATAACCAATATGGAGGAAAGGAAAAAGGGAATTATAGAAGGAGTCACTAGTACACAATTGCGCATCATCAAAGATGCACTAGATAAGATGAAATCTAATTACTTGTAGTTGTTCATGGATAGGTAACTTGCTCTTAAGTTCGTTGAAGGAAAGGAAAGGGAGATTAAGGAGCTTTGTTACTATCTTAGTTTGGCATGCTCTTCATCGTTGATAGTAGCAGAGACACTCATGATGGCATGAATGACACTCATTATATGAGGGAAGAGCCTCTTATGATGACTCCTTACGGGGAGTATTTAGGGTTGTAGGTGTATGAGGAGAGGTTTCACACAAAGGGTTTTTCCCATACACCTATTTTACATTGCATGGATCAAGAACCATTTATTTTGGCTCAGGGATTAGCTATAGAGGAGATAGTTGAGAAGATTTCTTGTGGACCAGCCAACAAGGAAGTATATGCACCAATTGATTAGGGGATTGAGTATATGATAGATGTGGATACATCACTCTAGGATCCAGGTCTAGTTGATATTAGTAGAGTGAGTGATACAGTGGCACATATAGGATACATGGTGATACATGATGATACGATTGTATGTATTAGTATACAACAATATACAGGGGTGTATGCTGGTGTACAATGGGGTTTTGGGACATTTCCCCTGGGGATACCTACAAAAAAAATATTTTAGACATATCATTGAGTTTGGTTCACCTAGGATCGATGAGTGGATAGACGAGATTCATGGAGAGGAATATTCCTTGGAGATTGATTTTCGATTAGGATATCCATAGAGTAGGGAACGAGAGAAGGATACTCGTAGGATTTCTCTCAGATGTTACCATGAGATCTCAGTCATACCCTTGGGGTTGTCCAATGCACCTGGAACTTTTCAGTCTTATAGCTAGTGGCAGTGGAATCTGGTTTTATATTTTGATGGCAACAGTATATTCAATAGGACATGGAGGGTTCACCTGAGTCAGTGGGGTGAGGCAAGTAGGATTGTATCCATGTCATAATTCTTTCAATTGGGATATGTGGTTAGAAAACATGAGGATATCCAGATTGTATTGGATCAATTCACAAATATTTCATATGACAGGGTGGTGGATGGAATTATCCACTATGGAGGTCGCACACATGTAGTCCCTGAGTCCACACTTAGGGAGAATATTATGAGGGCTATGTGTGACTCAGGAATGAATTATGGGTACTTGTATGAGTATGAGGCATCGCAGGTGACAGGGATACTTTCCAGGGAGGTTTTTAGACTCCATGGATTACTTGATTACATTGACGATGATTGAGATATCATATTTCCCAGTGTAGTTTGACATGAGCCGAACATATTAGCGGGAATAGAGTTGATTCCTAGTACTTGGTTTTCACCAGATGATGGAATACTAGGGATTTGACTCATTTTGACTCCAATGGTTACTTGTATGGCACAAAAACAACTAGAAGGTATTGGGAGTAGTGGACTTCCAATTTGGTGGTGGGATTCAGAAATTCATCTGATTGATAGATTGATTCAGATGATAATGATGGTCAATAGAGCCATGACAATGATTGGTCTGCCTTATTTTTAGGATGTCAGTAAAGGGGAGGCCAAGATCAGTTGTGGATTTGCAAACTTAGACTTCATTGAGACACCTTTGCAGGGGAAGATTCAGGATGGTGGTTTATGTCCTTTCAAGGAGATCATCTTTGGGTTCCAGGAGAGGATGATGCAAAATGAAAGCATTGGTTTGACGAAGATGATCATAGTGGTACAATGTCAGCATGGTGGTACCTTTATGGTATTATTTTGGGACGATGTGATCATATTGTTTGAAAAATTAGCTACTATTAGAGAGGAGAGAACCAGTTTTGACTTTCCATAGTTTACTTTTGGGAGGATTAGGATTGGTTTCTTGGAGGAGAGGTCTTCTGAGGAGTTGACCAAGTTTATGCAACTTATGATTTTTTGGCCTATCAGGAGCAGACAGGTGTGTTTTTATATTAGCACCTTATATATTAGTGCTATGAGTAGAGGGTGCTTCACATCATACAAGCTAGTTTGGTATCCTAATGAATTTACCATATACGGGGTTCTTGTGTTCGCATGGAGGGAATTTGTGAACAATATGTTGGGATATTGTCCAGGTAGTGCTCGGATGATTGCAATAGACTGGGGGTGCTGGAGTTTTATTGTTTTTCCCTTTTATACTAAGAGACTAGGTGTAGTGGATGCCCTATTAGTTGGCAACCACATAGACTTCTCTATGATGTATGATTTTAGAGTTGGTTTAGTTGACTTCACTGAGATACATTGGTTGGGTATGATCCTCGATAGTGAGGGGAATTCTTTGAGGCATTACAACTTGTGGATGTAGGTGTGGAGGATGCACTTTAGGCAGGAGGATCATATATTTATGATCAGAGTGGAGCAATGACAACAAGATGAGTCCTTTCTAAGAATAGCTTAGGAACCTAGGATTGTAGTAGGAGACAGTGCAATAGTTGACATAGAGGCATGAGACAATTTTTACTTTCATGAGGTTGGCTCCCAAGTAGAACAATTCCTTGATGGGTTGATCTAGTTGTTGCAGAATTGAGTGGTTGTTGGTTACTTCTCTCTTGCTACCTTTATTGGGCTGACCCAAGTTCATATCTACTATGGTTTCCAACAAAACCTCTAAAACTATCGTCCCCTCTAGTAAACCAAAAGGAAATACAATGCATAAAATTCACTACGCAATCTCACCCAAGATAGTTCTTATGGGTGGATGCAACTCTCCAGGATTACACTCTGTCATATTCATTCATGTATCCTAACATTCATCTATACTACACAATATGTCATTATTATTCATGCATGTAGACACAATCATATCTAGCTATCCCATTCATGCATTCATCTAATAGCTAACCATTGATAGTAAAGAAATAAACAATAATCAATACATAGAACACATGATCTACTGTGGTTCACCCCCTCTTGGCCTACGTCCACAAAGATTTGGTCATTTTTCTCTTTTATTATGGTTTTTCCAAAATTATAGTGATGCACGCCTTACAATCCTCGGTCATTCAGGTCTAGATCTACAATGGGGTGGAATACATTACACCAGGATCCTCAACCTATGATCTAACCCTCAATATCTACCTTATTTTCTCTCTGCATATCAACAAATTACAAAACAATCTCAGATTTTCTAGTCATTCTTACATTCCTACTCTTCCAACCCCGACCTAGACCTTCTAGGAACCTATTTATACTTATTTTTATCTTATCATCCATTACATCCTCTTACCAAAACCCTAAACCTAGCATGTTTAGGTATTCACGCATGCGCATCTCGCATGCGCACCTCCTCTACATGTGCGTTTACCTTGCATGCGATTCTTTTCCTGCTAGTTGTCTTTTCCTTCTTTTCACTTTATTATCCAAAATGATTCTTTTTCCAAAAATAGGCATACTCCCAACAGTCCCCCAACACTAACATGTGGCTCGTTCCAAGCCACCTAAGCACTACGCACTCCCTTGACAGTATTTTCTAGACTTTGGAACTTGTTCGCAAGTTCAATTCCTCATATTTGTACCTGCGCGGTTTTTTCTCTGAGCGCTTCTATATTTTGGGCTGTGATTTCTTCCTAGACCATGGCTGTGCATTCCTCCTGTGTCTACACCATGTTATTCTTCTCCTCCTCCATTTGCACGATTAGATGTGTGGCTTGATATTGAAGAGGTTCCATATGCGCCTTTATCTCCTGCTTTTGCGTCTGCGCTGCTATCATTTCTTCTTGCAACTTCTTCAAGTCTTGTGTTCCCTTGAGGCACTCAATGATACTCATCATTTTTTGCCTCTTAATTAGGTCTTGGATAGCTATGCTTATTTTTCCTTCTTCCTGGTCCCACTACTAAACCTGTTATTCTTCCTCCATCATTGTCTACAACTGCGATGTTATATCAAATAGTTATGCTGCTATGTTAGCTTATTTCTCCAACTCTTCTAGTTGGAGTGAAACTTTTGCTTTCCTATGTTCCCTGACCTTGGGTGGAATCGTCAGAGTCAATTTTTCCATCAATTCATCAAATTGTTTCCTATAGTGTTTGATGGTTTGGGAAATCATATTGAGTTTCTCCTTTGTACTTGAACTCTCAGCCTGCGTGTTGTACATAAGGTGGTTGTAGACCATCGTCACCCTTTGTTCGATTTTATCTGCATTCTCTTTCTCTCCTCTTGTATCAAACTTTACTTGTTCAACCACGAGCTCCAATGCTTCCTAGTCACCTTTCATTTCATGCAGTTCTACTATGTCTATTATCGTGTGTGACTGCACTTCTTGCGTGACGTTGACTTGGAGTTTGTACAACGCCTTTGTGGGTATTCTGGCTAATACCATGTCGACCTACACTAAATATTTCAGTGGTGTTTTTGTTGTGGTTTCATCCATGTGTAGCATGCCATTTGTTACTCTAAATGTTGGAATCTCCTGGGAAATTGTGTGAACTGTGTATTCCTTCTGTGGCATGGTCCTTGTTGTCGTTGTTTCGTTTCCCTCGGGGAAGGACTATTCCCCTTTCAGACCTCTGCAAGGTTCTGATTTTCTCAAGGACCTGCTTTATTCCATCCAGGTCATCTTGTATCTTCCCTCTTTGGTTCTTGTATTCTTTGAATTCGTCTTTTGCACGGTCTTGCACCTTGTATTCTGTGAGGTCAACATCGTCCTCTATGATCGTGTACATAGGTGGTTTCTTATGCATTTTTTCCTTCTTTTGAAATCATCATGTCTATGAAATTGACCACTTAGGTGGACCTAGTCCTTGTGGAGTAGATGTTGAGGGGGTTCCCTGCATTTATGTAGCCCCCGATCCTTGTTCCTTTTGTTGTGGGGAAATTTCCTTCTTTCCTGCCTGTGTATTTTTATTTAGCGCACTCCCCTTCGTCTGCAACGTCGAATTTTGCATTGGTTTTGGCCTTTTGGGAACAAATTTGTCTCATGCAGGTGTCTTGGTTTTCTCTGTGTCTACCTCCATACCCTTAGGTACTTCTTGAGTTAAGAATGAAATATTTAAGTCGCCATGCCAATCTCTCATGGCCATTTCTACGTCTTCCTCCATGACGTTGTATCTTAATTGAAGCCACTCTTTTCTTGGATCTCTGCGCGCTTGCATCCACATATTGTTCCTGGACACTTTGATGTTGGCTATGTCCTTGAACTGTGTGACCAGATCTGGGGAAATTTGCCAAGTGTTGGCTATGCTTTCCTTTATTTCTGCAAAATACTTGGAAAAGGTACCCGTGTTTATGCTTCTGTGCTTGGGGTCTGAGTTTCTCCCTAACAACATGTACCATGTTGTGCGACATCAAACTATCTAGTTGCAGAAGTATGAATATGGGGGCTCCCTCCACCTCATCAATGCGATTAGCATGAGTAGCCATGAGTAGTGGAACTCTGTGTTGAGGTCCTATGCGTCTTTGTAGTCCTCAAGGAATAGATCCAGTAGGTAAGGGGCCCAATTGAGCAATGTTCTTTTCACGCACCGCGTTGGAGCTGCAACGACCTTAGTAGGGACTTCCTCCTTTTGACACTTCCTCATCATTTTATAGGCCAAGAGTTTGGTGGCCATTCGTGTCACGACATCGTTGATCCTTTTAATAATAATTCCACGCGAGCCCCTCTTTGTCCCATATGCCCTCCTCATTTCTTCAGCCAGAGTCTTCTCTTTTATTTTGTCGTTCAAGTACTATGTGGGGTTCTCACCCATTGACGATTGTCCTGTGATTAATTCTATTAGCTATACGTCTATGGAGATGGGTTGTTCCATCCATAGGAATCCTCCATGGAGGACCGCTATCAACTGCTTGATGCAATTGTTAACCTCTTTCCCCCTTCCAAAGTGGGGAATATCTAACAAGTTTAGGATTCCTGTGTTTTCTAGGCTAGATGTCCATGGATTTGGTTGTATAATGGGATCTCCAAATAGTCGTATCCCTGTGTTTTCTATGTATACTTGATGCGCAAATTAAGGGAATTTGCCTACGTCGGCACAACATGGTCTAAGTATTTTAGCTTCTCCATACAACCTAGCAGTGTTGGCATGGTTTGCACTCCTTCCATAATGCATGGGAGTAAAATCATTGTGTTAGGATGCCTACGCGAAGACTGCACCATAGGTTGTTTTCCCTTCCATTTTTCCTATTGTTGGCTTGAGGTCGCCGCCTCCATTTGTGTTCTTCCTATGTCAGGGTCTAGCTAGCCAGTGATATCTTCTACCAGAACCTTTTTTTGCTGTGTGGTTTTGACTCTGGTGTTTTTGGGTACTGTCACCTCCGCCTGCGCAGTAGCTTGGCCATTTTCCTGCTGAGCCTCTTCATCCATCATAGTTTCTGGTGGGTTTCTTGTGTTATGCATGGAATGTCCCTGTGTGCTACTAGCCAGGTCAAATTCCATGGCCGATGCGGTTGGAACCTTCCTTTCTTCAACCACTGGTGTAGGCACTATGGGTTCTTCAAAGGGTGAAGGAATTGTGTTGATGTCGACAAATTCCTCGAGTTGTCTAATTTCTTGTCTAACCTATACTGCCTCCCGTGGTGCTTAGATACTTCTTGTTTTCCTCCTTTATTGGTTCAGTGCACCCATATTCAGTGGTTCCATCATGGGAACTGGTTAGTTTCTATCAAATAAGTCTTCACTAGTTCTCTCTATATTGTTCACCAACTCTCTTCCACTCTGCGTCCTCTATTTCTCTACAACTTCATCACTTCATAATAAGTCTTAGGTTTCCCATGTTTCCCCTTTATATAGGAAAGTCATGAAACTTCTTGAAGAAGATTCACCAACTTTGATTAATGTAATGGTTCTTTATGCATACTTTTTCATTGACTTCCATAATTGCTTCCAGTTGGTGCCTTTTTGTCGTAACCATCATTTTTCAAATATTCATTTTTTCTGATGGTTGGTCCTTTTTCCAACATGATGAGATTTTTAAGTGCGCGGTAGGTCATGTATTTTTTTCATGTGGACATTTTATTTTCGTCGCGCTAGGTCCATTTTTGTTGCATATGGTCATTTTCCTTTCGTCGTGCTACATCCATTTTTTCTGTGCACTGTAACTCTTGCACAAAACTTTTTTTTTTTTGCCGTAACTGTCATTTTTCAAATTTCTTATTTTTTTGACCGTTGGTCCTTTTTCCAGTGCGCCAATCTTTCCAAGTGCGCGGTATATCATGTAACTTTTGTGTGTGGAAATTTTATTTTCATCGTACTAAGTCCATTTTGTCTACACACAAACATTTTCCTTTTGTCATGCTACGTGCATTTTTGTTGTGCACAACTTTGTTTTTTAATTTCTACTATAATATATTATGTACAAGTTCTCTTACTGCGTGGTATATGTTTAAGTACTAGGAAGTCAACTATCCTTGTATAGCTTCACTCGAATCCCATTGATCATTCCTTTCATTTATGAGCCTCCTAGATCTTTCAACTGTACAAATCCCCCATCTGTGATAATCTTCACTTCGTATGGTCCCAACCAATGCATTATGAATTTCCTTGGATGCTGATAAAATTTATTGTCATACATCAAGACTAGCTCTCCCTCCTTGAAACCTTTCCTCTTGATGTGTCTGTCGTGCCAAGATTTATCTCTTGCTTTCTATAATTCTTGGTGAAATCCTGCTAGAATCCTATCTTATTCCATCTCTATCAGTTGATTTATCCTTTATTTTACTACACCTTGTTCTATCATGTTGGTGATTATTGTTATTCATAGACTAGGTATGATAAATTCTAATGGCACCACTGCTTCTTTCCCATACACCAACCTAAATGGTGTATGTCCTATCATCTTTTTGCATGTAATCTTGTATGCCCACAATATTGTTAGTATCTTCAAGTCCCAGTTATCCTTGTTAACATTGTAGATGTTTGTCAAGGCATTATCTAGGATCTTATTAAAATCTTCCACCGTTACATTTTCTTGAGGGTGATATGGTGTACTTTTCTGATGATAGAGTTCAAATTCCTCAGTGATAGCCTTGATAGTACTATTGATAAAGTGAGTACCTTTGTCGCTCATCAAAATCCTTGGGCATCCAAATCTAGTCATCACTTGTTCAAACAAGAAATGTGTTCTTGTCTCTGCACTACAATCTTTTACTAGTGTTACTTCTGCCCATCTTGTTAAATATTTTGTCGCAGTAATGAAATACCTTGCTCCTAACCTTTCCCCTATAGGGTTAATTGGTCCCACCAAGTATATTTCCCATTTTTCGAATAATTGTAAGGTTGCTTGTGGTATTCAGGGCATCTCATCCCTTATATTAGGTTTTACAACCTTCTGACATACATCACATCACTGGAAATAATCCTTAGCATCTCTGTGAATGGTCGGCCACCATGGTCCTATGTGTAATACCTTCTACGCGGTATCGTTTCCTGCATAATGTCCTCCAACTATTCCTTCATGGGATTTTTCTAAAATCCTAGGCCTCTCATGTTCTAGTACACATATTCTCAAAATGTTGTCTGCACCCATATTGTATAAGTGTCTTGAAATCAATCGATAGTATGAAGCTCTGACTACCATATTTTTCTTCTGCACAATGTTAAAATCTTGTGGCGTAGTCCCTGTACTCAAGTATTTCATGATGTCAGCAAAATATTCATCAGGTACATGGACTGAAAATAATTGCACATTAGGGAAGTTGTTCTCTCCATTGGTGATTCTTGACAGGTGATCAAGTCTTGCATTCAACTTCCCTGGTTTGAATATCACTTCAAAATCAAATTCTTGAAACAACAGTAATCATCTACAGATCCTTCCCCCAACAGGGGCTTGTTGAATAGGTATTTGAGGGTTGAATGGTCTATAAACATTTTAAAGTATTTGCCAAGTAAATAGTGTCTAAACTTCTAAAGTGCATATACCATTTCTAAGCCTTCTATTTCTGTATTATTGTAATTCTTCTCTGTCCCTGACAGTTTTCTGCTTGCAAATGTTATAGGATGGTCCAAGCCCCCTGCTCTTGGCTACACAAGAATAGCTCCAAGTGTTATGGTTGATCCATATACATGCACATGAAATGTATTTTACCAATTTGGGAATACTAGTATAGTTGTTGTGACCATTTTTTCTTTTAGAGTGTCCAAACCTCACTGAAAATCCTCATTCCACTGAAATCTAATGTCTTTCTTGAGCATTTTCTCCATTAGTGAAGTGATCTGCGCATACCATTTTATGAATTTCCTGTAGTTTCATGTGTGTCCCAATGTTTCTCTCAACTGACGCACTTATTTGGGTGGTGGTAAATTAACAATGACTACAATCTTTGAAGGATCCACCGATAGCCCTTGTTTACAAACTATATGTCCCAACAATATTCCAAAAGGTGTCCCAAAGATACACTTTTTGATATTTAATGATATATGACACTGCCTGCATATTTCCAACATTAGCCTTAACACCTCTACATGATCTTTCAACAGAATGTAGACTGTCCAATCATCTAAATACACTTCCAAAAATTGGTGGATGAATTCTTTGAAAGTAGTTATGACTACCCTGGAGAATATGGCTGGTGCATTCTTCAGCCCAAAATTCATGATTGTGTACTGGTAGGATCCCCATTCTATGGAAAAAGTGGTCTAGTACCTGTCTTTTGGAGCTATCTTAATTTGGTGGTAGCCTAAGAATCCATTTGTGAATGAATATGTTTCCTGACCTCCCACATTCTCTAAGACTTCATCGGTAAAAGGGGTAGGAAAAGGGTTATGTAGTAAATCATCATTCAACTTCCCCAGATCGACATATTTCCTTATGCCTCATTGCTTCTTCTCCTAAACTACCATAGGGATTATCCATTTTGATTCTTCTACTGGTTCTATGATTCCATCTTCCAACATTCTGTCAATTTATGCTTGTATATTGGATTATGTCTATATGGTCATTGTTTGACATATCTATCCTTAGGTTTGAGAGGTATCTTCATTTCCCCTAGCTCTCCTGCTATGCCTTTGATATATGTAAATGTCATTCAGAATAAGTCATTGTACTTGTGTAGTAACTCTGTTATTCTTTCTATTGTTTGTTCATCCCAATAATCTCCAATGTTGGGCATTTTGGGATTCTCAGTTGTCCCAATGTTGACTTTATTCACATTGATTAGTGCAACAAATACTTTTGATTCCATAGATGGGACTTCCACCTCTCTTTCTACTTCAATTTCTATAATTTGGATATTGCACGGGTCATCTTCATCTGGTGCTTCTTCCTACACATGGTAGCATAGAAATATTTCTTTGATTGTCCATCTATTCTTTTGTTGATACTCTATTATATGCTCAACCTCTGGTTACTTAATAAATATCACCCCTCTAATTTGTTTGAGTGTTGAATCAATATTGGGTTTCTCATGTTCAAATGAGAAAGTTACTATAACATGTTGTTGTAATGTTGTCCATTCTACAGTGCCTTTGTGCAGTTCTTGGTCTACATACCAGTTTGCGGGAATTCCTTCCAATGTATGAATGAAGTGATGAGGCCATTCCTCTAGTAGTGTCATTCTCCATAGTGTTCTGCACTTCTCCAATTTTTCTGCTGGTGTCCCCTATCCATCATATCTTTTCATCTCATTGCTTCCCTATTCTCCATTGAATCTAATGTGTAGTAATCAATTACATTGGTACCAGTCCTTAATCATCTCTTTGTGCACACCCCACCATCTTGTAGGTGTTTCCTTGAGTGTTATGTCTAGGGATAAGAGCCTTTGATTTTCTAACAACTTATCTTCATATCTTGTTAATAATTCTTCTAATTCATTCACCCTTCTCTTATCTCTGTACCTACCCATCTTAATGTGTGGTCTATTCTTACGCACCGTCTTGTGGATACTTTATGTAATCTCTAATGCCAATTCTCCAACCCTGTATCTGATTTTGAAGCACATGATGTGATACTTCTCCAACTGAGTACCCCATCTGCAATCACGTTTACATAATATTCTATGTGCGCGATGGTTCTATACAAATGGTTTATCTCTTATCAATCTAGACAAGTTTGTTCTACAAACATTTCTCCTTCTAAAGGATCTAATGGTGCAATGAATCTGTAATCTCCTGATTTGAATTTCATCTTCCTTGTCTTCAAGTTGATTATGGCCTGGTTATCAAATTCCCAATCCAGTCCAAGAAATGTTGGATAAGGTGTTGTTCCATCCACTATTTCCATTACTTCAAAATCAGCTTTAGTGCACACTCCATCCAGATCTACTGTCACACCCTTTAGCCTTCCAATTGGCAGAACTCTATGTTGATTTGCTAGTTTCAACTGAACGAGAGAATATCCAAATGTGGGCTCTCCCATACATTTCCATGTCTTCTTGGGTAACACATTTACTTCAAATCCTAAATCTATTATAATATCCCCCATGTTGAAGTCTCCAATGTTGGCATTCAGTCTGAATTCTCTACTTTGTCTCCTCCTTGTATGCAGATGATTAACCATTTTCTGCTCTAGCTTCCCCTCTACCTCTGTGTTAGATATTTATACAATATTTTTTAATGCTTTAATAGATGATTGATCATTTAGTAGTTTAACATAGGATTGCAGAAAATCGTTTATGGTACTTACCTGTCTGAAAGGTTGTGCTTCATTAGTGTGATCCAACGATGAAGGCATCTTGTACATTGGTACGTCTTGAGTATGCTGCGAAGTTGATGTAGATGCAATATATGGATTCAATAATTCTTGTCTAGATTGATTGAATGTCTCCTTTTCGTTCTCCATGTCAAATTGCTTCTGTGGTTCAACATTCTTCTTCACCCATTGGTGTTGTGCTAGATCTTGTCTTACTGTGTCAGGTCATGTTTTAGCTCCTCCACGCGTGACTATGTTGATAGTCCTTCCATCCTCTCTAGCTTCTGTAGATATCCACTTTGAATTTTGATTGTTCTGATTCCTGTCCTCCCGTATCTTCCCCAATAGTGTCAGATAGTCTTCTGTGTCACGATCTGATGCGCGAAAATACATACATGTCGCAGGTGGAAGTGGACATTCTCGTGCATAGTGTCCTATTTGTTGAAAGTTATGACATATGACCGGTCCTCTACCTCTTCGAAACCCTCCTCTACATCTTCCTCCACCTCTGTAACCAACTCAATCTCCTCACAGTGCATTATACTGAGGCACTTGATTATACTACACGGGATATACTACGGCTATGTGGTATTGTATTGTGGTTTCACAATGTTATATTGCTGCTACATAGTGTTATATGGGGTTGGTACTTAGTTAAAATCTGGTGCAACTATCCCTGTCATCATTTTTTCCTGCACCGTATAGGTGTCTGATGTTCTTTCCCTCATCAGCTCCATTGTCCTACAATATTTGTCATCATGGCTCACTGACTTGCAAAAGTTGCAATATGAACTCTTAGGCACTGTCTGATATTTCTACATCATGGGACAATGATATGGATCATGCTCCTATGTCTTACAAATCTTACACCATAGTCCTTCTGTTGGAAAAGGGTTTGGTAGTCCTGTTTCCATGTATTGCGTGAATGTTGGGCATTGATTCTTGTGATGTCCTTTTGTCCTGCATGTGGTACACCAAACAACTTCTCTTTTGTCCTTACCCCTATTTTTCTTTAATTGAAATATTAAATTATTTAGATCCTCCTTTAGCTCCTCTATTATTGGATCTATCTTCTAATATTAGTTCTCTTCCATTTGTAAGGATGCATGTATATCCTCTGCCTGAGTTTGAAACTTATGTTGTCTCAAAGGTTATTTCTAGTGTGGTAGCATGGAATTCACACATATATGTCTATGTTGCATATTTGTCATGACATACTTCATCTTTCCCTTCAATCATTTGAATCTCTAGTCAATATCCCAGACAGATTCTCTTGGTTTCTATCTTATATCTATCATCTCATTCATGTATTGATCCTTTAAACTAGGATTCTAGAATTCATTTATCAATAGTTTCTTGATATCTACAAATGTTCAAGTTGTTCCTGATGGATTGTTTGTAGCTAAGCTCATGTACCAATCCAGTGCATGATCTCTTAGTGTGATAACTAACTGTGCAAGTTTTGTATCATCATCTATGATATGATTGTCTTCCCAGATCTTCTCACAGATGAACAAGTGCCTCTCAAGGTCCTTAGATGTCTCTCCCTTGAATTCTAGTAACCTTATGGTGGGATCATGTCCTTTCATTCTGATTGATGAACTACTACCTCCATGTGGTGTATATCCTTGACTAATGCTTCCTGAACTGGCTCCCCAAATTGTTGCTCCCTGTGTATATGTACTCGTTGTTGTGTTTCTTCCACTAAAATTTGGTTGTCTAAACAGTGGTGTTATTTTTGGTGTATTAGTTTCACATGGGTTTATGGGTTCCACACTGACACTGATATGGATAGGAGTTATGCCTTCAGTTCCTACCCTTGGAACTCTTTTCTTCCTTTCATATGTCTCATGCATGATTTCCTTAATCTTCTCCATAGCCTGAAGATCCTCTACCTCTTCCTCATCACTTTCCAAGCCTTCCCTCACAACTATGGCTCTCTTCTTAATGTTCGTCTTGTATAGGTAGGATTATCCACTGCACGTTCTTCCAGATGTTGCCTTGATCTTATTGATATGGTATTCCTCCATCATGATTGGTTTCAAGGCCTCCTCCTTCTTCCCTTTATCCATCTATTCCTCCATTTCTCTAGCTCATGTCAGTGCTTCCCCCCTTCCCCCATGCATGCAGAGAAGTTTAGTTGTCTGATGCCATTGTCATTACACCTTTGTTATACAGTAAAATCTTGATGGAAGTATACAATGATCTGATATACCCACCTCTAGGTCCCTTCAGGAACTCTTGCTATGATGCGTTGTAAGACTTCACAGTATCTACGACAAATTCTGTGATAAATCCTGCAACAATGATGTCTAACCATAATTCTATTGTGTGCGTAAATTTATTGTCAACTTGTTGTAACTGTGTGATCTCCACATAATTCCACTCTAGTTGTCTGATCCGATTTGTAGGGTGGTTGTATTTCAACCTCAATATCCACTACTACAACACATGTGGGAAATCACAGAAAAATACTTTATGCAAGTCACTAAATACGTACTTATCTGAATATTTGTGCGGTGTTAACTTCGAGTTTTTATTATCTTTATACACTAATTCCATCTCCTTTGTTCTCAACCATCTCTTTATCTATGCATTCATTGGGTTCCATGATATAAACATCGCCTTCTATATTCTCATTATTTTAACATTTCCTCACCAGATCTGACATTCTTTTCACGATTTTTCAACATGTATCATTCACTCAATCCCATTCTGTTCCAACCAACAACATAACCATTTGTTGGTTACTTCTCTCTTTATACCTTTCTTGGGCTTACCCAGGTTCATATCTACTATGGTTTCCAATAAAACCTCTAAAACTATCGCCCCCCTAGTAAACCAGAAGGCAACAAAACACATAGAATGCATTGGGCAGTCTAACACGAGATAGTTATTATGGTGGCTGTAACGCTCAGGTTCTTGTAGCCCGGGAATGAGTGAGGATATGGGATTACACTATGTGATCTTCATTCATTAATCCTAACATTCATATATACTACACATTCAGTCATTATTATTCATGCATGTAGACATAATCAGATCTAGATATCCCATTCATGCATTCATCTACTAGCTAACCATTGATAGTAAAGAAATAAACAATAATCAATCCACATAACACATGATCTACCGTGGTTCACCACCTCCTAGGCTATGTCCACAAAGATTTGGTCTCTTTTCTCTTTTATTATGGTTTTTCCAAAATAATAGCATTGTGCGCCTTACAATCCTCGGTCATTCAGGCCAAGATATACAATGGAGCAGACTCGATCACACAAATATCCTCATCTTATGATATAAACCTCAAAATCTACTTATTTTCTATCCCCAGCTCAACATCTTACAAAAAAATATCATATTTTCCAGTCATTCTTACATTCCAACTCTTCTAACCCTAACCTAGACCTCTAGGTACTTATTTATACTTATTTTTGTCTTATTATCCATTACATCCTCTTACCAAAACCCTAACCCTAGCATGGTCAGGTATTCTTTCATCTATGCCTCACATGCTTTCCTCCTCTTCATGCACATTTATCTTGCACGTAATTATTTTCTTGCCAGTTGTCTTTTCCTTCTTTGCGCTTTATTTTCCAAAATTATTCTTTTTTCCAAAATGGGCCTGCTCCCAACAATGGTCTTACTTATTGGCAGTTTTCAGGAGGCCTCTTATGTCAATACCTTACTAGACCATGCCTTGAGTGGAGGCTTCACATCTTATTGGGTGGTTTGGATCCTTGTATCATTTTTAGTTTAAGTCTGGATCATTCGATGGAGCATCAAGTCATGATGTCATTGCTTGAGGACAATCAATCTTTGGGAAGGGAGGAATTATCATGTCCCCATTTTTGGATTGCCTTGTTTTTCAATAGAAGGGACTTCTATGGATTTTTGATGGAGAAAAGGGAGTAAAAAGGGATTCATTTAATGTCACTTAGTTAGGAGATGTTATGTATTTGAAGTGACATTGAGGAAATGAAGTAAATTTAGATTAATAAGTTACTTAAATATTATTAAAGTGAATTTTAATATTAAAGGAAAAGTAAAAGGGGGGATAAGGGTCACTTTTGATTCAATCAAAAAGGGAAAAGTTCTAGAAGGCATGAAAAAAGAATAAAAGGAGGGGTAGAGCCTCACTTTGGGTATTATGATTTAATCCTTCATTTTGGAAGTTCTCTTGGATACATTGTTTCATTAGGGTTTAGAAAAACCATTCCACTATTATTTTGGTTTTGATGGTGCAATATCCACCCTATCTAGACAAGAGGGGAATCCACCCAAGATTTACATTGGAGCCTAGAGAACAGAGGAATCCATCCAGGATTTCCATTCGACCTTCAATTGAGTTTGTTTCAGTTTGAAGGAATATCGGCTTGTGTAGGATATTTTTTGAAATTTATAGAGGAGGTCATACTCTGATTTCCTAGGTGCTGGGAGGGTTTCATGAAACCGTATCTGGATCCATCCCCGTTGTTTGAGTATAGGGTGTCCCATGAGAATCTCGCTGGTTTTCCAACCTCGTCACATGAATCCCCATTATAAATCCAACCATGTCTTGCGAGGCCCTCTATGATCTGAGTTGCAGAGTTGTTTCAGGTATAGGTGGTCGGATTTCTACAACAAGTGTTGTTGGAGTGGCTCATCATCATCTCCAACATAGGTTTACAAGATTTTCACATCATTCTTGGAAGGGGATTGGAGATTTGGATTTAGCCTTCTGGAGACTAGAGAATCCATATACTAGGAAAGATCATAGAACTACATTTGGTTTTAGTTTTCATTTTAGTGTTTTTTTATTTGTCACAGCTGCTACAACAAGCCTAAGCATTGTATTTTGTGGTCAAAATTCCATTATTAATAAAGTGCCATATTATCTCTTCTATGTTTTGGTGTATACAACATGTTTGACAAAATTCCTATCTATGGGTTATGTGCAAAATGTTTGTAGAAAGTTATCAATTAGATTAATAACATATAAAGAGTATAACCATGACTACCTAAGACAATAAAGCTACCAAAATTCTATTTGGGGACATTGCATTCTCCTAATGAATGTAAACCCAAACGAATATTTGTTGGTGATGGTATATCTCTTAGTGTTGTAGGGTTTGGAACAATTCAGTTAAATGATGGTCATTGTAATGATGTATTATGTGTTTCAAGTCTCTCGTACAATATTCTATCAATATATCAAATCATTCGTTTAGGTGAAGGTAAAACAATAGAGTTTTCACCTCACAAGGTTGTAATCAAGGATTTAAAATATCTTAAGCATGTCCTAGTAATTGGAATCGTTGATGATATTACTAATATGTACAAATTTGAAATTTTTGGTTCATCATCTTTTCCATTAGTTTTTATTGCTCACAATGATGAATTGAGAAAACTTTGACATGAGCAGTTCGGTCATCTAAACTATTGTGCATTGAAGAAAATATGTAATCAAAGTATGGTGACTAATATTTATCTCATTTCTTGCATATATGGTGTTTGTTCGGGTTGTGTTCTTGACAAACATCATCGATACAATTTTGACAAATGTGCTTCTTGGAACACCTTGACTAACTTGCAACTTGTTCATAGTGATTTCTGTGGTTTTCTTCCTTCTCCATCTTTATTTGGGTTCAAGTACTTCTTAAATTTCATTGATGACCTATCCAGATGCACTTGGATTTATTTTAGTGAATTAAGTGAATTTATTAAACATTGGGTTAAGAGCAATGTTATATCAAACAACGCCCTTGTATCAACCTATGCTCTACTAGTAATTCATATAGTTTATTTTTAGTTTGACCACTAAATATCCACTTCATAGGTTCACGAGTATAAAAGAATGGAAATTTTCATGGTTTTCTTCTCCTTCTTAGCATTGTTTCTTACATTGTTAATATAACACATCCAATTAATTGTTTTTCAAAGAAGGACTTGCCCTGATTTTTCTGTTTGCAGTAATTATCAACTCAAGATGACTAGGAAAGGGAAGGCAAAGCAACATAATTTCGAAGAAGAAGAAATTGAGAAAAATCCCAATTCATAATTTTTCTCTAACATGTCATTCAAGATGGGAGAAACTAGCATCTTGGAGTGGAGCCAGATACAAAAATTTGTAGAAGATGGTGGCTTTCAAGACGAATATGAATCTGATGTTGATGACTTGGTCGACATCAAGAAGTCCAGTCTTCATAAGGTTTCTTCTAGACTATCGATCCTCCCCTATTATGATATGGTACGATGGATAATATCCAACACTAATGTTTTTACATGTACAATTTCCAATTCTGCTCGTCAAATTGTTGGTTCTTTTAGACCAGATGATATTTCCAACATGTATAATTTCAGTCCACCCATAATTAGTCTAGATGAAAATTCTATTAATAATTTCATTCAGAAAGAAGTTGAAAAATAATATTTGTAGATGGTTGATTAATTAGAGACTAGTGGAATGACCCTAATTCTTTCAAAATCATAGGAGACAAGCTTTATCCCATCCCAAGATTAAAGAAACCCCCCATATTGGTACCCATCCTGCTCTATCACCTATATGGTGAAAAAGATTCATCTAAATTAAAATTAGGGTGGGTTCTTTGTATTCATCAAGTTCTTAAATAAAAAATATTTAATTGGGCACATATCCTCTCAGCCAACATCAAGAAAGAGGACCAAAAATCTCAAGGAGCACCTCCAGGGTATTTCCCAAGATGTTTTGTGTATGGTTATTTAACTAATGTTGTTTGTGCAGTTACACTTTTTCCCATTTTATCCTTGAAATTGTCTCCCTCTAAGGAAGCAGTCCACGTACACTGCTCTAAAATGTGGGAAATTAATTCCAAAAACGTCTTCTATGATATCTGCAATTTTTCATGGTTCCTCTGCACCTAATTTTGAAAAATCAACCAGCTCCCAGATTCACTTAAGAGGGCATTTATACTATCAAAGGGATTGGTGACTGGTTTTTGGATGAGGAATTCTCATCCATACAAATATATGGGTGTGAAGGTGTTCCCCATACTCTACCCAGATATGTCCCAGGTAGACTGGCTCTTAGAGAGTTTGCATAGCAAACTGTCAATGTTGGCATTGCTGACTTTTTATCAATAATTCAAAAAATACAATGGCATTCCTTCCCAATTACATTAGGTATATTTTCTTTGTTAAATTCAAAGCATGGACAAAAAGAGGTGGAAAAATTGGAAGGAATTTGGCCAGCCCCGGGAAATTTCAAGAAACATGACCCAACAGAAATTGTCAAAAAACATTGCAGTATAGTAAAAAATGTCAAACCATACACCCATGAATATGATCCATTTGAAACCATTTTTCAAAGAGATGTTTTTTTTTATGAAGTGTCTCAGTGAATTGACGCAATAAGAAATAGCTCCAAAATACATGAATTCCTTGATTGCCAGTTCAAGAGGAAGACTGACTTCTTAAAGGAGAGGAACGAAAAACAGGGATTTTTCGAAATGGATGTTGATGAAGAGGAGGATGAGAAATCCAAATCTGAAATAGAGAAATACAACAACATCTCCACATCTGACACATAGTTGAGAAAAAAAGACCATCAAGGCAAAGCAACAAAAGGAGAGGTGCAAAACAAAGAAGCAACACAAACTCCTTTAAAATATATTGAGGTAAATATAGAGCTCGGTACCAACATAGATACTAAAAATACTCAAAAAACAATTGTTCCTACAATTGATACTACTCATATTACTTCCATTCTAGGAAAAATGGTTCCAATTTCTCTTGACCTTGGTAGTCTTCAACCTATCCAAGATATTGTTATAACATTAGATAATTACACCTTTGATGATAAGACAAATACCATTGTGAAAAAAAAAACTAAAAGGATAAAGAAAACCCACCATTAGAAGATTACACATGAAATAGTGCATCTTTGGGATGTTGCACATTTAAATTATGATGAGTTTGTAGATGAAGTTGTTGATTCCTAAGGTGAATTTTCCAATGCAAATAAATGGTATGTGAGTAGTTTGTTTGCTCAGTTAAAAAGGGAGAAGAAAAGAGTGGAAAAACTATAAGATCAATTGAAGTCTCAAGAGGCCATTTGGTCAGAGGAACAACAAACCTATTTGGATCATCTTATAGAAGCAAAAAAAAATATCCCTGTATATCATTGTACAACTAATAGATAAAATAGATGAGGTCAAATTTGAACATGATAGTCAAGTAGCTATTTTTCTTGAGGAGAAGGTGAAATTGAGAAAAAATCATGATAATCAAGTGGAAATTTGGTTTCTCAATTAAATGAAATGAAAATCAAAATGAAGAAATCAGAAATCTTAGGGAAAGAAGTAATGGAGTTAAAAAATAAACTGGCCTCTCTGCAAGAATTTTTTTATGCCAAATAGTATGAAATCAAAGATCTACATGAACAAGTGTTGCATTTTACTGCACATTCTCAAACACAGTTAAAAAAACAAAAGGAAACATAAAGTTCATGTGATATTCTGAAAGCATGGGAAACATCATGGACCGTTTTTCCTATAGGTTACTCCAGGTGGAATGAAGAAGATAAAATACACATACATGCTTCACTAGACTTTTGGCACATTAATTGTTTATTTTCACAATATTTGATTAAAGAGACTAGAAAAAGTTGCTCACATTTGTGGGATCAGGATCTGGATATCATTGAATATTATGAAATGCCTCATGTGAAATTTCTTGGTCAATAAGTTCCCATGTCTAATATCCTTTCAAATGTGAATCAAGAGATAATTTCATGGGAAGAAAAAATCACACAGTTAATATTTTTGAATGTTGATGTTGTCGAAGAACTTATTACTCGACAAACAAAATGTTCACATTATATTGAAAAATTATTATCAAAATTCAAGTCAAGATATGAAGATATTTTGAAAATATTATACAGATGTAATATAAATGAATAAAACCCTCAACCACCTTTACCTTATCAAAAACTCACGGGAAAGAGCAATGAGAAAAAGTTAGTAAGGGAGTTATTGGTAGCAAGAAGAATATCTCTCCTTAATATCAACCATCAAATCAAATCAATATCTAGACCAATCAGTTGGAACAAAATGTGGAAATAGTTCTATCTTTTAGGAACTTTTATTTTCTATTTATTGTAATAATGTAGAAAGAGCTAGAGGTTGGAAACTTTAGAGACTAGCTAAGTAGACTATTGTAAAATTCAATTTTATGGATTTGAAGACATGTTGTGGAAGTATCCATATGGTGTTTCAATTGTTTGGGTACTATTATTCAAATTATTGAAATACAATTTTTGCAAGGCATTACTATCTTTCTTTCATATTTATCGATGAATGAATGTTTATGTTCTCTATTTTTTCACTATTGCTAGACTATTAGAGAAATTATTGTCATTTCATTCTTGATTGAAATTGATGTGAACGATAATAAAGTAAATACGAGTATGTATATTTGTGATTTCTTGGAAACTGTTTATAAAGTTGATTATTGATATGCATTTGTTTTAACTATTCCTTGGTTATGTGAACTATTTCCATAGTCTAACAACTTATCTTTACCTCATGTTTAATTTATGTTAATAATCCATACTGAGTGTGAGTATACATATTGATATTTTTCTCGATAGTTATTTGCTAAGTTAAAGTTGACATGTATTTGTTTTAATTATTATTAGGTTGTACAAACTATTTCTATAACTTGATAACTTATATTTATCTCATGTTCAATACATGTTTTTCTTTCTCCTAACTAGAATACTACGAACTTCTATATCCTAGTTAGGATGGTGTATTTTTAGAATAGAGTTAGATTAGATCTTTATGTTTTCTGCATAGTAGCTTAGTAGAACTTCATGGAAATTATATTTTCAAGGATCAAATTCCCCTTAGTGGAAACCACGCCCACTTACCAGTGAGGAGTTCCATCCCAAACAAGTATAGGCCTAATTGGGGCCTTGATCGGGCAATTTCTCCACGTTTATTGTCAATAACGTTTCTAGGAATCAACATTTTTGTCATTAGAAGGAGGGCCTCTGATAATGAATGGCATGTAGAGTTCCACACAAGACTAATACCCATTCAAAATGATCACCGTCACCCCCAACGCCTTTCTTAGATTCAAGCTCTAATACCCCTTTCAATCTAATTTCTCCAACATTTGAGATTGGATTACCTGAGTAATATTCTCATACTAGATCTATATAATTTACACAACCAATTCAACAAGAAATATCATATTCTGGTATCACTCAGGAGATACTCCAGGAAATCACATATTCTAATATTGATGAAGAAACCCAACCATTGTGTCAGGATATTGCGGTTCAATCTATTCGTCATATCCTTTACGCAAAACTAGCATATTTTCTAACCACTGAAGAATTTGTATTATATGATCTACCTCAGTTGCAAAATATTGGAATTTTGACAAGAGCACAAAGTAAAAGGCCCGAAAATAACCAATTGAGTAAATTATACCAGCAAAGGGTAAAAAATATCAGTTCAAAGATCCACCTAGTCCTCCTTTTACTGTAAGATATAATCCTCTTGTTGCTAATAAATACTAGCAAAACGACATTTATGTAGAAAGTGAACAGTTGGAATTAGTCACACCCCCATTATTAATTCCTTTGAGCAGCCCAACTTATCAACATTTACCATCTCGTTCAACATCTCTTGTCTCACTAGAAACTTTTTGAAATACTAAAACAAGAATTATGGTTGGAGATAATCAACCTAGAAGACCTTGGCTAACCTTAGGAGTAGTAAATGTTTTTGGTGATCAACATGACTTACCTAAACATCCAAAAAAATTCTTACCCAAATTTGTTCCTAAAAACAAAGAATATTCTTAATATCATATAAATAAATTCATGTTGGCAGTTAATATAATGAAATTAGAACATGAATATGTAGTGTATCACTTATTTCCTTAGACTTTCGAAGGCAAGGCATCTACCTGGTATTTATCTTTGAAAACAGGGTTAATAACCAGCTGGAATAACTTTGAAAAACTATTCATGAAAACATTTGGTGATGGAAAATCCCCAATCACTTTAGTCCTTGAATTATCTAGAGTAAGAAAGAATGCAAAAGAGAAAATTAAAGATTTTAATCAAATATTCATGACCTTGCTAAATAAAATACCTGAAGACTCACGACCTCCAACTAATGTTCTTCTTGAATTTTATACCATTGCTCTCCCTTCCTCAATTGTTATTTTTGTTAAAAGGGAAGCCAAAAATATGTTAGATGAAACTATGCAAGATACTTTGGATGTGGAAATGGAAATGATGAGCATAGAAAAAAAATCTCTAGTCGAAGATAGAAGAGCCTTACCTCCCATTAAGAGAGTTACAATCGAATATGAAAAGAAAGATAAGGAGTCTCTAGTCTTTGAAATATTACATAATCTAGTTAAAAGTCTAGCTAATGACATCATAAACATTAATAAAAATGTAGCAGAATAATCAACATATAAAAAACCATGGATACCTTTTCTGAAAATAAATTTTCCACCTCTTGGAAATCATATTTTTGTTGTCGATGATGATGAAGAAGAAGAACATGATGAATATAATGTTGGTACCTCTGAGGTAAACCTAATATGGGACATTTTTGATGGTTTTATTGATGATGAGGAAGATATACCCCATGAAGAAGTAAATGTTGTTCAAACCAAAAGTAAAGATCCTCTTGCCATTACCTCATCCCCATCTCCTACTATTTGTTTTAAAAACAAACATACCTCAAGAAAAACCAATCACTAGGACTTTAGTGGTATCATATCAGCTTGATTATGATTTGGTTGAAGACATGAAGAGAACTAGGGAAAACATTTATTTTTATGAATTGACGAAGTTAAAACAACAGAGAAACAATTTACTTAAAGCATTAGATAGTAATAACATTGAAAAACAAAGTATTGCAGTTATAAGTAATGATAAAGAAACATTTTCCCAAAATTGAACTTCAAATAAAAATAAACAAGTCAATGCTAATGATGTACTAATAGGAGGTAAATCTAATTCTCACACACCACCTTTTCTTTTAACTTTTGAAATTTTCAAAAAAATTGTACACAATTGTTTGGTAGACTCTAGAGCTTCATTGAATATAATGCCATTTTCTATTTGTAAGAAAATCAATGTTGAACCACAAACGTCTGTCATACAAATTGTACAACTAGGAAGAATAAGAGTTAAGGTTTTAGGCGAACTTAAGGATGTCTTTATTCGATTATCTTCTAATCCCAAATTTCATCAAAGGATAGACATAATTGTTGTTGACGTTCCAAAATATTATGGATTTCTTCTAAGCAAGGACTGGTTTGGAAAACTCCATGGTTATTTTGCCACAAACTAGTCACATTTGTGGTTACCATACAATGGTAAACCTAATAAAATCATAGTGGATCATGAGAATCATATGAAACATAATGTGACCAATATTGATGGTGAAAATGATACAATAATGTTTTCAAATTCCATTTTAGGCAATTATTTTGTTGATTCATTTTTTGGGAATTTTATTTCATAAAGTTCACCATTCATCGATTCATCCTTGTATTATAAGGTTGTAATTCTTTCTCAAACTAAATATTCAAAATGTATAGATTTTGTTTATGATAATTTAGAGTCAGTTGTAAATAATGAATTTTGGACCTTATTTTTTGAGGGTTCAAAATCTAATGAAGGTGTTGGAGCAAGTTGTGTCATATGAGATCCCAATGGTAACCGAACCATGTTATCCTACAGACTAGAGTTTCAATGTACAAATAATGTATATGAATATGAGGCATTAATACAAGGTTTGAAAAAGGATATTGGTTTGAATGTTAAATTCATCAAGGTTTATGGTGATTCCGAGATTTTTTTCAAACAGGTGTGAAATATTATCCATTATGTTTTGAATCATCTAAAAAATTACCAACATCTTGTTTTGGATTTGTTACCTCATTTTACTACTTTTAAGATTAAATTTATTCCTAGAGATCAAAATTCAAGTGAAAACCTAGTTGCCAATGTTGCCTCAAAGTTAATTCCATATGAAGAGTCCTATCATGATAGATTTTCAATTTAGTTAGTGTTTAGGCCATCTGTGTTGGATTACTGAGAGGGGGGGTGAATCAGTAATAGAGAAATATAATACATAAAATGCAAGTGTTATATCAATGTATCTTTATCATCCAGTAGTTGCAGAGTAAATAAACAATGAACAAATAAGCAATCTTACACATACACACTACACCAAATTTTTTTTATGTGGAAACCCAAAGCAGGAGAAAACCACATAATGCTTTTTCTTATGTCTTTAAGAATTACATTCATTGGAAGCACCAACTTCCTTTCTTTTCCATCTACAGCTAGAAGGAGGCTCCAACCCCCTAGTTTCTCAAGCTACAGCCTGAGGGAAGATCCAACTCTCCAATTCTTTGGCTACAACCCTATATGATATTTGGCTACAACGGGAAGGTGGCTACAACCACCTGTGCTTTCCCCATCCAACCTCCCTAACGTAGAAGTAGAATGATAGAACCACTGTCACACTATCACTATGAGATATACCACTGTAACAACCTGTACCACTGACCTGCATCCAACCAACCTATAACAACCTGTAATCAACCTGTACCATAAACAAGTGCATCAACCATGCACCAACCTATACCTCAACCTATACCATAAATGAGTGCATCAACCATGCACCAAATATGTACTAATCATGCATAAAATACACATAAAATATGACTCAACAAGATGTACCAACATCATCAACTATACACCTCATGTATGTGCCAAATTATCATCTACTTGTCTCAACCATGTACCCAACATGTACCTCAACCAAAATTCCTCATCAATTTCATCATCCAAATATGATTTGTAACTCTGTAATAGACCTGGTGTATATGTTCACATAATTGGAAACCTTCCTTAACTTTAACAACATGAGACTAGCATTTTCATCAAACTTTACTTTAGTCTCACATGACTAATTTTGGATTATCCAAAAACCCTAACTTGCAATAATGATAACTATGTACTTGTAATGAATAAAGATATGAAAATAGTACACAATGTTATTCAGTGTCTTTTATGCAATTCCTCCAATTTTCACTACTTGGATCCTCTCAGAAAATGAGTTATAGAAAAAATGGCATACCTTATTGAATTTTGGCTTATTCTAGAGAGTGAACTTGTAGAGAATTCCCCACATAGAATATTTGTTGTATGGATATGAAAATTGTACAAAGAATACTAAAGATTGTACTCTAACCAATACATTTGTTTGTGCTGAATTTGGATATGTTATGAAGAAGTTATGACGTTTTTACCCGAAACACCTATTTTAGACTAGTTTTAGGACTAGCCACAAACCCTATTTTCCATGGAGTGTATGATCCATGTGGATATCAATGGCCACCCACCTTATCCAACTCACTCAAAACAATTTTCTAACAATTTTGGCAATTTACTATTTTTAGCAGTTTTAACTTCCGAGACCATTTTGAGGGCCTAAATGAAGGTTTTTATGGATTGAGCTTCTAAAAAATAGCCAAAGGAATAATTCATACCCAAAAATGAATATCCTCAATTATACCTTTCCAACGAGTTATCCTGCACCCCAAACAGAGATCGTATGCCAAAGTTACGCCCCTGAGAAGTTGATACACCAATCTACCCAAAATGGGGTCCACAAAACTGTTGTCTTTTCATCATCCTGGGTTAGGGTTTTGGATTTTATTTATGATAAAAAGGTATTTATAGCCTCATTGTAAAATCATCTTCTTTCGAATGTGAGTAGCAGACACATATCTTCTTAGAGATAAGCTTCCACCATTCTAGCGAGTCTTTCACTCTGGATTTTTACAGTCTTTGTACATTTTCGCTCATTAATAGAAAATTGTGTATTACTGTATCTATGTGTTTATGGTTTCATTTCTGATACATTTATGTTATATTATTGAACATATGATATATCTCTGAACATTGCTTTATTATATCTCCGCTCTCATTTCGTGCCGAAAATAATCCGGATCAGTGTAATTCCAAATATACAACGACCCAAAAGATAAAATTTGTATCACAACTACTTGGATATGTTACCTCAATGGCTTCCCAATTTCATGGTATGAATCATTCTAGAAAACATTTATTGCTAAAATGGTGAGATGACCTGTAAATAACATACCTTAGAAAGCATCATCAAAAGAATTTATCCTCCCTTGAATTTTGGCCTTCTTTACTTCACCTTCCCTCTGAAATTAAACTTAGATATCTTTTGGTTACATCAATCACTTATAGATATTCAATATGCTCAAGTGTGATTAAAAATGAGAGACCCTTGACTCTTATTGATAATTTCATGTAGCTTCCTCGAGGGGTTACCTTCTAACCATCTTAACCCACTTTCCTTATTTTAGGGCTAACCCAGTTCTAACCACTTGTCCACTTAGTAATTTCTCAATTAAATTTATTATTTAAATAATTTATTTTGTATCCACTTTGAATTATAGTACACTCATCACTTCACTTTATTATTTAAATTACCTTCTAACCATCTTAACCCACTTTCCTTATTTTAGGGCTAGCCCACTTCTAACCACTTGTCCACTTAGTAATTTCTCCATTAACTATAATATTTAAATAATTTATTTTGTATCCACTTTGACTTATAGTACACTCATCACTTCACTTTATTATTTAAATAATTTCTTCTTCGCAACCACTTTGATTACTTTGACCTTTTGGGGATTCTAGATGACTCATGAGTGTTCTCCAACTTCACATGGCCATAACTCTCTAACCATGAGGAGTTATGTGACTTCCACATACCACTGGAAATTACATGACATGTACTATCCATATAAAATAGTCTTGCCTACAAATATATCAAAACTCATACCATTATACATCAAACAAACTTGGGTCCATTACTCAAACCATTGTGCTACCTGAATTCTCTACCAGACTTTCTTCAAGGGTTGACATCAATGACAACCAACCCAATTAATCAACAATATCCCCCTTTGGAATTAATGGAAACACTTAGATGAAATACTTAATTCATGTCACTCATGCTCCACCTGTTTTCATTGCTCCTCCTAGAACCATGCCTTTATGCTCTCAATCTGATAAATCTCTCCCCCTTTGTCATCAATGGAAAAGGTATCTTTCCATCCGATGTTGCTCCCCCTAATTGAGTTGTCCTTGGGGATAATCCCCCTGACTGAACTCTTCCTGAAAATTATGTCGCAACCTGAACTGTCCTCTCTATGGTGATTCCTCGTTTAAATATAAGACATATAATATAAGTTCAAAAACATTCATTTTGGAGTATAAATTAATCTAATTCTCTGGCGAAGATACTCAAAGGCTTCCCGTGGAAGAAATTTTGTAAATATGTATGCCACTTGTTATTTTGTACCCACATACTCAACTCTGATGTTCTTCTCTGCAACCTATTCCCATAGAAAGTGATACTTTATGGGAATGTGCTTCGTCTTGGAGTGCATCATCGGGTTCTTTGAGATATTGATGGCGCTTGTATTATCACAATAGATTGGAATGGGATCATCATACTCAACCTGTATATCTGTCATATTTTGTTTCATCCATAGAACTTGTGTACAACATGCTTTTGTTCCAATATACTCTGCTTTGACTGCAGATAAGGATACTGATGATTGTTTCTTACTTAGCCATGATACTAAACACTCACCCAAGTAGAAGGTTGCTCCACTAGTGCTTCATTGATCATCAATGCAACCTGCCCAATCTGCATCTGTGTAGGCAATAAGTGATAGATCCTTTCCTTTTGGATACCATAATCCAAACTCTTATGTTCCTTTGAGATATCTGAAAATCCTCTTCACTGCTAATACATGTGATTCCTTTGGTTCTTCTTGAAATCGTGCCACCTGTCCAACTGCATGCATTACATCTAGTCTGGATGTTGTCACATATAGTAAGCTACCAATCATTGACTTGTATTACCTCTGGTCTGTAGAATTTGAATCATCATCTTTCCTTAACTTGCAACTGGTTTGCATAGGAGTGATAACTGGTTTGCAATCTTCCATTCCGAACCTCTTTAGCATTTCTCTGATATACGTAGTTTGAGAAATAAAAATTCTTGGTTTCTTTGACGTATATGAAGACCTAGAAAGAAGGATAGTTATCCAAGTAATGACATTTCAAATTCATTCTGCATATCCTTTGCAGATTTATGGCTTAACCTTTCATTAGTACTTCCAAAAATAATATATTTTTTTGTTTGTTAATTTGTTCGGACCTTCTTGGCAGCGGGATTAACCTTTGTCTTGAGAAACCATGACTTAGGGGCATCTAAGTCGTCAAAGTCACCCAGGGATCGCACCCAACCTGAGCCACACCAACCCTTAACATGGTTGGAGTTTTTGTCCCCGTAGGTTTCGAACTGGTGACTTTTCAACACGGAGTGGCTTAACAACACACTATGTCACCGACTGTCCTACACCTTGGGGACACTTCCAAAAATAATATCATCAACATAAACTTCAATTAATAAAATACTACCTTCAGTTACTTTGATGTAGAGGTTGTTATCTACACTTCCTTTTCTGAACCCTATCTGTTGTAGATATTTATCCAGTCTAGAGTACCATGCTCTAGGAGCATGTTTTAGAACATAAAGGGCCTTATTCAATTTACACACATAATATGCATTCTATGACAACTGAAATCCTTTTGGCTGTTTGATGTAGACTTCTTCTTCAATTTCCCCATTCAGAAAAGTTGATTTCACGTCAATTTGATACAATTTAATATTCTTGGATCATGCATAAGCTAAAATAAATCAGATTACTTTCATTTTGGAAAATAGGGAAAATGTCTTTCCAAACTTGATTCCTTCAACCTGTGTGTATCCTTTACATACCGATATGTCTTTTTCCTTGTAACATGTCTATCTTCATTCAATTTATTTATGAATACCCACTTTGTGCCAATCACATTCTTATTCTTTGGTCTTGGAATCAATTACCAAGTCTCATTCTTCTCTATTTGGTCCAATTCTTCATCTATGTCCTTATTCCAGAATTCAACCTTGATGGCCTCTTCAAAATTGTTTGGTTCAATCGTATATGAGAGTGCTAGGTGGATTTGTTCTGGCGAACAAATTCTTATTCTAGTCTCAACTTCTGTATCTTTTTTTATGATAATCTGATCTGAAGGATGATTCTTCTGTACGCGTTTGCTATGTGTCTTTTGAGACACTTTCTAAACTTGCTCTTCAACTTCTATCTGATCCTCTTCATCTTCCCCTTCTACTTCTTCTTCATATTTTGCTTCTTCTTCATAAAGTTGTTCCATTGATTCATTTTCTTCTTCATTTAATTATTGTCCACTTGTTTCATCAATTGTTACATTGATGCTTTCCACAACTTTGTTCAACCTCATATTATAACACTTGTATGTTTTTCTTGTACTTGAGTAAACAAAAAGTACTCCTTTGTCAACACGAGAGTCAAAATTTCCCATTCTACCATCTTCTCTTTTGATGTAGAATTTTCTTCCAAATACTCTGAAGTGCTTCACATTTGTTGGTCTTCCTTTCTATAACATCCCTCTCTTGCGTGCCCTGAGAAAAATTATTCTTTGAGGAAACTTGCTTGCAAGTGATCCATATTATTATACTATTGGTTGTTTGATTATGATTATGAGGAATTATGTATATGATGATATGTTATTTTGTTATATTTACATAGATAGGTGATATTGACTACATCCTCCTGAGTGTGTAGGACTTTGGACATTGAGGATGCAGAGGCATTGATGAAACCCCTTGGACTTCAAATCGAGTCAGGGAGTGGACTGTTGGGTTTGAATGTTATTGATGTGACACATGTACATGTGATTATATGTTATGATGATTAATTATTGTTGCTAACATGATTCGTTGATGGATGCAGGTTGACTATAGCATGTCGACCACACTCACATGTGGGGTAGAGGGGCCACACAGGACAACTAGAGAATTGAGGGAGAGGTGTGGACAAATTCCCTGCCACAACATACTAGCATTCCCATCATGGCTCGAACTGTAGGTTAACGATTACCTATTCTGAGAATACCCACAATGTCATGAGGGAAAACTGCGACAATCACTCATGATGATTCTAAAGGGTGTGCAATAAGGAAGGGGCCTTATTCCTTAGAGGCCCTTAGTCTTCCACGGGATCACCTGATAGAGTATTGACTCCAAGGGTTTTTCATGTCTACCAAGTCAGTCAAGAGGTGAGTGGCACCCTTGGAGCACGTAGTGTGTCCTGAAGGGAACGTCGCACAAGGAAAACACAAAGAGGCGAGTGGCACCCTTGGAGCACATAGTGTGTCCTGAAGGGCACTTCACACAAGAAAAACAAAAGGAGGCGAGTGGCACCCTTGGGGCACGTAGTGCATCCTAAAGGGCACATCACGCAAGGAAAATGGAAAAAGGAAAGTGGCACCCTTGTAGCACCTAGTGCATCCTGAAGGGAACGTCGTGATTTCAACGGGTAAGTGAATAAACCTAGTCAGCCTTAAAATGAATGATGTGATAAGTAAGATTTAAAAAACAAATCCCTAATAAAAATGTCGCCCAACCTAGTGAAATTAAAATCTAGGTCTAAGTAACACATGTGGTAAACACAATAATAATCATAATTAAACATGTAACAAGAAGGGGGTAAGAAATTCAATTAAATTATTAAAATCAAATTACAATGGGGGATTACAATTTTAAAAGGGAAATGATTGTTTTATCTACATATGCTAATTTAGTTTTTAATTAAAAATAAAAAAGGGGTAAATGGTTTTTTTTCTACACTTGCTAATTTGAGTTTTAGTTAAAAGGGAAAAGACGGAAACTTAAAAGAAATAGGAAACTAAAGGAAAAAGGGGAAACATAAAGAAAAAGGAAAACGTGCGGAAAAAGATGAATGTCTAACTTAGTAAGGAATATTCCCTTTAAGAACTTCTAATTATGAACTCAACTAGGAATATAGTAAAGGAGCAAGTCATTTAAGATGTGTAAGGGAATATCGAGACACCAAAGAGCGTTTTTAGGAATGATTTTAGGTGGGCGAGGGAAATAGGAATAATTAAATAATTAATGAAATTAATATTCTGGTGCAACTAGGGGGATGGGTGACATGTGTACGGGGGAGGTTTTTTCTGATTAAATTAATGAAAAGGAATTTAAATGAGAATTTGGGAAAGAAATCACTTGAAAACTCTATAAAAAGGATGGAGGAGGAGGAGTATGGATCTCTCATCTTTTCACATAACATTATGCTGCCGAATTTTGTCTTGACTGAGATTCTCTTGTGGGAGTTGAGATACCCAACTCGGGTAACGAGTGGTAGCTTGACCTTGTGAGGCAATCTAGGTGCTAGATATTCTCTGGTATAGTGTGTGTGGCCCCTTTACATCTCAGGGGGGCTCAGGGGGAAGAAGAGTACCCCTAGCGTTGGCTGGTAAGGTCACATCAGTTGGCAAGAGGAAGTTGGAAGGAGTGTGCGTGGGACAGAAACTACTGAGCAATCACCTTTGGCTAAGGTATGTGGATTTAAATTGTTACTTGCAATGAAATTAAATTTACGCATGTTATTTATCTGTACTTGGTTTAAGATTTCATTTATGTGCGTTGTCTTGCACTTGCTTTCCTATGGTACTATAATTCTCTTGCTTGTTGTTTTCTGAATGGATTTCCCTTGGCAAAACCAACTTCTGATTTCAATAAATGATCTATGTGGGTTTTATTGATTATTATGAAAGATTGTTCTTTATCTTCCACCCTTATCCCTAGGTCATTAGTCCATGCCTGAGCAGTCGGCCAGGAGCCGAATTGACGGTCGTCACTTCAGTGTTTAAAGACCTATAGATTCAAATTCCCTGCTTTTCTATGCATGGATGATGAGTGAAGGATAATTTTTTCCCAGCTATCTATCACTAAGTTATCTCTGAATTTTTCTCTTACGATCAATCTCATATCCTTGTGATTATGAGAATGAGAATCCTTGCGTTTTCATTGAATTATTGAGAATGATTTATCCTTGCGTCTTTGTGTTTGAGTATCTCTACATTGATTGATTCGTCTATGATTGATTAGCATCTGATCTTTGTGTTTCCTTTATGGAAATATTTGCGTCCTCCCCAAATTTTCTTAGCATTTATCATTTTATAGACAACTTTACTCCACAAATTTTCTTGGTTTCATGCACTACTTTTACTCCTCGATTTTTGGCATAAATCACAGCGTTTACTCCACAATTTAACCAACGTTGTAAATGGAAAATATCTAAGTTTTGATGATTCTAGTGTTGAGGATTGGTAATTCTCTGATTTATTTGTTTGCGATATAGGCAATATATTTTGCAATAGTAACATTGCAATATCTAATGGATATATAGATAATAGATATCTAATGATTTGTATGAATATTTAAATGGATATCTGTAATAACATTGCAACATTTATAGTTAATTCTCTGCGTTGTTAAAACTTCACTTCCCTAAAATATAATAGTTAGAACAACCATTTCTATCAATTCTTTTGTTTAAAACCTTATCAGTGTGATTTCTATCATATCGTATATTTTAGACAACAAAATCATATCATTGTTGCATCTCGATCTTGGCATATGAACAATTTTTTCACCACAAATTCTGGGCGAAATACCCAGTGTGGACACCGTGAATACACCCAACCATTACCACTATGTTTGATCGCATTAGAATAGCAGTTGACAACAATTTATTAATGTTTACAAGTAATTATTTAATTATTGTGAGCATAATGATATGACTGTGTTTATGACAGTGAAACTTAATTGTATGATGGCATTTTTGATATGTATTAAAGGATAGCAAAGTTATTATAATTATATGAGTTAAGGAAAACAAATTATTATACTTATTACAGTTTAAATAGAATTTTTTTATATTGGTTCAGTTGAAGGATAGCAATGGATAGCCAAATAATAAATGCCTACATTTCAATATGTTTTTCCGAACTCTATTTCCATATATAGGTCTGTGTTTCAATAGATATATATGCATGCGTTTCCATATTGTTGACAATGATATGCACAATGATTTTATAATGCTCTATGCGAACAATATTTTTGGATCATAGCTATCTATAATTATGTTAATTTACACAGGGATTTTCATGTTTAATTTATACCAGTAATTTCATTGACTGTTGACAATGAAATTGAAGGACAACGTTTTCATGTCTATGTAGATCTATTGGACAATGATTTAATTGCTTGATGTTGTGCACGACAATGATTTCATCTCGCGATTTTATGATAGCTATTACTGTATTTTTATGGAGCGTAATTTATCCCTTGAATGTAATTCAACAACTTTATATTTACTCAACGTTTCCTTACCTACTTGTTGCGTTTTAATGAGGCCTACACAACAAATTTTTTTTAGCCTTCATTTTCTAGAATTTCGCTCAACAAAATATCTAATAGACTTCATTTACTGGACAACGGTAACTTAGACACAATCTCCTTTTAAATGATACAATTTCTCTCAGTAATGAACGCACATTTTTGCTCAACAATGTATTCTAGGCATCATACATTTAGGCTACATTTCCATCCTTTAATCCCACCGTGAAGGTTATTCACTCAATAATTTCATCCTTTTTAATCACATCGTAAGGGTTTATTCGCATGGTAATTTCATCCCTATTTATGGAAGATATCCACATCTATATTTATTCACAACTGAAAGGTTATTCACTCAGCGATGTCTTTCATAGTAGTGTCATTCATATTTCATCCATATTTACTTACCCAACGATATTTATGGTTCATATGGGTCTTATGTTATGAATATTATTGATAGTAGACAACGATCAAGTTGTTGTTCCACAAATTAGAGTATGATAAATGCTTATGGTAGTTCACTTTTATTATATTAATGGACAACACATATTTTGTTGACAACATAAATTTGATTATGTTAGGTGCATAATAGTTCACTCCTTCGTACCTAGACATCTTGCTTAAACAATTAATGGTTTATGGTTTATTGGCAAAATTGTTTAATAGCTTGTGCAATGTATTTTGAGATTGTCATCTTGCGTCATGTTGACTTGTTGCTTGGGTGCATGGGAATAGTCTTCTTTTCAGTGGATTCGGTCTCTTAGCACGTTGGATTTATATTGGGATAAGGGTCGAGTTATGCTATGTTGCGCCATGGTTACGGTCACGCCTATTGCCTTGTGATGATGTGACTCCTGATGAGGGGATCATTGCATGCCCTACCAGATATATGCTAATGATAACTTGGTCGGAGTCTCGTGCTTCCCGATGTGGGTGTTTGTCATTGTAATTGATGTTGGTACTGGATTTTGTAATGCCTCAATGTGTTTGGTTGTGCACGTCGTAGAGGTATCCAGTTACTGGTCTTCGAACTTGTTGCGTCAGGTTGTTGAAATTGTCCTTTAGCTTGTAGGAGTCGTCTTGTATGTGTCAGACGGGTAGTCATTATTATCTGTCCTTTGATTATTGCATGTTTTGTCTAGTTACCTGATGTTCTAGTACGTTGAGTCGTTGTTTACTGTTGCCCGATCTGCGTGCATAGTGTTAGTCATTAAGCTGCTTTGTTTAACTGTTGTTGTTATTGTCGTCCTGCCTAAAAAAAAAAAAAAAAATTTTGTTGCGTCGCATGTAGTCATAACGATGAGGGTCGTTACATATGGTATCAAAGTGGGTTCAACCCTATGACTTTGGATCACTAGGATTTCCACTACAATAAACCCTTGACTATTAACCTAGCACTAATTAAAACCTTAACATATCCATGTGGTGATCTCGATTAGAGGATGACACAGAGGTTCGCAACGTGGTGTAATGGAGGGAGGTGTGACGCCTCTAGAGGTGTGCGCACCCTAGGAGGCTAACCCCCAAGGGGAATAACAAGTCCTTGGGATGGATTCAATTGTTGTATGGGATGGTGATGGTATGACAAGGTTATTCCAGATATTTTCAGAGGCCTTGATTCACCATCTGTACTGAGATGTTTCCAGGGCACCTGTACCCCGGAGGGTCCATAGTGCGCCTAGCCATTACCATTAGTATTCACTATGAACTCAAGAAGGTCAAATTTCTCGAGTTCTTTGGTGCCCCGAACAGTGCATCCAGCGAGGCATGGTGGGATATTATGGAGTTGTGCTTTGCACTTCGTGAATATACTTCCAACACGAAGGTCTGCATGGTGATATTCAACTGAAGGGGAGCACTCTTCTATGGTGGAAGATTCTCCTGCCATTTTTGAACATGGTCGTTAAAGACGTGTCATAGGAATTGTTCGAGGAACGGTTCTAGGAGAGGTATATTTCTGAGAAATTCATTGAGCGTCAACTCAACGAGTTCAATGCCTTGCGACAGGGCGGTCATACGGTGCCCGAGTATGAGGTCGTTCTTGAAGCTACTTCAGTATGCTCCGCACCAAATTACCAAGAAACTTAAGGTCAACAAGTTCATGTTTAGCCTTATTGTTAGGATTCATATTCTACTTCGGGTACCGGGAATATTGTACTGATGAAAGTGTGTTGGAATGTGGGGAGCCACATTACTAGCATGACTTCCCATTGGAGAGGAGTAGAACATATGGGTCAGCCGGACCCACTACTGTGGGATATTTGGGCAAGTCCCATCAGATTCATGCAACGTTGAATAACCACCAGGTAGATCACCAGTCGATTGTGCTGAAGACATCATGTACCATTGTTGACCAGACCCTTAGTATTTGATAGACCCAGGTGCTTCAGAGAGTCTTATTTCTGGGGTAGCGCTAAAAATAATTAAGGTAAAGGCAGTCGAACAGGATGAGTTTATCTTGGGAGAATGGCTTCTAGAGCCAAACAGAAGGTTGGTGGCTAGGTGATGGGATGTAGCCTTAACCTGGGAGAGTTTGTCACTAGGACCAATTTGTACGTAATGATTTTGGGATCTTACGATGTCGTGATTGGTGTGGACTGGTTGGAATTGCATGAGGCGATACTCAACTATAAGACAAAAAGGTTGAGCTTGGTCATTGATGAGGGACAAATACGCGTGATTGTAGGTCTAAACTAGGGAGTTTCCCTGAGGTTCATCTCTTCCTTGCAGCTACGGAAGAAAATGCCCAAGGGATGTAAGCTTTATGTGATCCTTGCGTTAAACGAGAAGGGAGTAGTGGAAGGTCTAGAACACCTTTCGATGGTAAGAGAGTTGTGGATGTCTTCCCTGAGGAGTTACCTGGGATGCTACTGGAGATGTAATTGGATGTTACCATAGACCTAAAACTGGGGACTGAACCCATAGCAAGAATGCCTGATCAAATGTCGACCCTAGACTTATAGGAGTTGAGAATGGAACTGAAGGAGTTGTTGGACCTAGGAATTATATGTCCCAATGTGTCACCGTGGGGTGCACCTGTTATCTTCATACAGAATAAGGATGGGTTGTGGAGACTCTGTATTGAGTATCGTCAATTGAACGAGCAAACGATCAAGAATCGGTACCCATTGCTAAGGAATGATGATTTGTTCGTTCGAATGAGAGGTGCGTTGGTGTTTTCAAAGATCGAATTGAGATCAAGGAATCACCAGTTACAGATCAAGGAGGATGACATCCCTAAGACCACATTTAAGAAAAGAATTAGACATTACGAGTTTATTGTTTTACCTTTTGGACCAACAAACACCCCTGGGGTATTTATGAGTTTGATGAACGGGGTGTTCCGCGAATACTTGGACAAGTTCATCCAAGTATTCATTGACGATATTTTTTATTTACTCTTGGACGATGGAGGAACATGACGAACACTTGCGTTGGGTACTACAGTGTCTGCAAGAGAACAAATTGTTTGGGAAATTTTCTAAATGCGTGTTTTATCAATCGAGGATTCTTTACGTAGGACATGTCATTTCTGGTGAAGGTATCACCATGGATCCAACAAAGGTCGAGGCTATTATGTAATGGCATGTGCCGACGAATGTCCAAAAAGTATGTAGCTTAATGGGTTTAGCAGGATATTATCGACGGTTCGTCGAGGGTTTCTCAAAGATAAAAAATCCAATTACGAAATTGCAGAAGAAGAACAAGAAGTTTTTTTGGACCGAGAAATGCACGAATGCATTTCAAAATCTCAAGGAGATGTTGAGAACAACACCAATACTAAATGTCCCTGAAATGGATGTGGACTTCTTGGTATGCACTTACACATCCAAGGAAGGCTTAGACAGAGTCTTGATACAAGACGGTTGAGTGATCACTTACATCTTGAGAAAGTTGAGAATGCATGAGGAGAACTATGCAACACACGATTTGGAGTGGTTAGCCATTGTTTATTCTTTGAGAGTTTGGAGACACTACCTTATTGGGTGAAAATTCAAACTAAAAATGAAACACTGTGAACTATAACACATCTTTACGCAAAGCGACCTGAACAGGTGACAACGACGTTAGTCAAAATTTCTTAGCGAGTATGATTTTGAGATTAATTACACAAAGGGAACAATGAACTGAGTGGTTGATTGATTGAGTTGTAGATCATGGATATTTTTGGTGATGCCTCTTCAGATGAATCTATGCGAAAATATTATAACTTTACAGGGCAATGATGACTGGTACAAAGAGGTCAAGGATTTTTTTCGGACAAAACGCAATGATGGTACCAAAATTGAAGTATTTACTATGGACAATGACAGATCTTTGATATTTAAAGGTTGAATTTTGCGTACCTCCCAATGACAAGTTGAAAAGATTGATCCTAAACGAGGTTCATAGAGCGGTATACATGGCTCATCCTGGAGTCACGAAGATGAGGGAAGACCTTAAGACCCTTATTGTTTTGTAAAGGAATGAAGGCATACATAGTCAACTACGTGGAAAGATGTCTAGAATGTCGATAGGTGAAGGTTGAACATAGACATCCAGTAGGATTACTACAACCACACTATTCCTGAATTGAAATGGGAGGGAAATTTGATGGATTTAATTTTTGGATTTCCACTGATGATAATGAAACATGACTTAATTTTTGTGGTAGTCAAAACTCTAACGAAGAGTGCTCATTTATTCCTATGCATACGACGTATCAGGCATCAAACATAGCTAGAGTTTACTCAATGAGATTGTGAGGGTATGGCATGCCTAAGAGGAATATATCTGATCGAGGATCAGTTTTTACTGGATGATTTTGGACTAGTTTCCAAGAGGCATTGGGAACCCAACTTAAATTTAGTATTTCTTATCATCCAGAGACAGACAGGCAGATGAATGAACACACCAAATTTTGGAGGACATGTTGTGCATGTACGTGATGGACCAAGTGAAGCATTGGGAAGAATTCTTGCCACTGGTAGAACTCGTATATAACAACAGTTATCAAATCACCATTAAGATGGTGCCTTTCGAGTTTCTTTACAAGCGACCATGTCAAACACCTTTCAGTTGATATGGGCTTGAGGATAGGGCCCTAGTGGGACTGGAAGTGATCCAAGAAATGGAATATTAAATGAAAACTATAAGACAAAGGATCAAGGAAGTGCATGATCGATAGAAGAGTTATGTTGATGCACTTTGTGTTGACCATAGCTATGATGTGGATATCGCGTATTCTTGCGAGTGAAACCGCATAAAAGTTCGATCAAGTTTGGAAAGGGTTCTAAACTATCTCCTAGGTTTGTGGGATCCTGGGAGATTATGGAAAAGAGAGGGCCATGGCCTATTGACTAGCCTTGCCTGATCCTTGATGCATATGCACATTGTCTTTCACGTATCTATTTGATACATTATGTTAGTGATCCTACACATGTTTTGACTTAAGTACCTTGCAGGTATTGGATGAGGGTGCACTCACGGGTGAGAAAATATGCATCCTATACCATCACATTCAACAACTATGACGTCGAACAGTAGATCGTGTCAAGGTCCAGTGGGACAACTATATTCTACACTCGGCGACCTCAGAGGACGCATATGATATGTGCCAACAGTTTCCATTTTTTTGGATAGACTTATGATACTGTGATACACTTTGTTTTGGCCCTTATACACTGTGAAACTTTGGGACGAAGTTTAAAACAAGAGGGGGGTGTATGTAACATACTTCTCTTGCACTCCCTCGGAAAACTTATTCTTTGAGGACACATTTTTTTTTTTTGTTAGTTTGTCTGTGACATGTGGGACTAACCTGTGGCTAAGAAACCGTGAATCAGGGGCATCTAAGCTGTCAAAATTACCTAGGGATCGCACCTGGCCTGAGCCACACCAACCCTTGACATGGTTGGATTTTTTGTCCCCGCAGGTTTTGAACTGGTGACTTTAACATCATGGAGTGCCTTAACAACACACTCTGTCACCGACTGTCCTACACCTCGGGGACTAGTCTTAGAGGACACTTGCTTGCAATTGATCCATATTTTTATACTATTGGTCATTTGATTATGATTATGAGGCATTATGGATATGATGATATGTTATTTTGTTATATTTACATAGACAGGTGCTATTGACTGGGTCCTTCTGAGTGTGTAGGACTTTGGACATTGAGGATGTAGACTCACATGTGGAGTAGAGCGATCACACAAGACAAACAAAGACTTGAGGGAGAGGTGTGGACAACAAGCCCTACCACAACCCACTAGCAATCCCGCCGTGGCTTGAATTGTAGGTTAACGATTACCTAGTTCAAGAAGACCCATGATGCCATGAGGGTAGACTGCGACAGTCACTCATGATGATTCTAAGGGACATACAATAAGTAAGGGGACTTATTCCTTAGAGGCCCTTAGTCTCCCACAATATCACCTGTTGGAGTATTGACTCCAAGGGTTTTTTATGTCTAGCAAGTTAGTCAAGAGGCGAGTGGCACCCTTGGAGCACATAGTGTGTCCTGAACGGCACATCGCAAAATGAAAATAGAAAGAGATGAGTGACACCCTTGGAGAACGTAGTGTGTCCCGAAGGTCATGTTGCGCAAGGAAAATGGAAGGAGGGGAGTGGCACCCTTGGAGAACTTAGTGCGTCCTGAAGGGCACATCGTGTAAGGAAAATGGAAAAAGGCGAGTGGTACCCTTGGAGCACCTAGTGCGTCTTGAAGGGCACGTCGTGATTTCAATGGGTAAGTGAATAAACCTAGTCGGCCTTAAAATTAATGATGTGATAAGTGAGATTTAAAAACAAATTCCCTAATAAAAATGTCGCCCAACCTAGTGAAATTAAAATCTAGGTCTAACACATGTGGTCATTTTACAATATTTGGCCATGTATCCAAAGTTGTTACACTTGTATCATTCCACTTTAGTGATCAATGATTCAAACCTATTGTAAATTCTTCTATGTGTTTCACTAGGCCTCCTTGGATAACCCTTTTGTGTATGACTTTCAAATTGTTTTATGTTCCTATTGTTAGCTCTGTAATTCACAACTTTATGTGCAAAATTATTGCATGCATAACATAAACCAAAAAATATAGTTTGATACCTAGGAGTTGAAGATCTTCTGAAAATAGTTACTCTTACGAATCCTTCTTCTTCCTGACACCTATCTATTTCTGTCGGTCATTGATTCTAGAATCTGAATCTTCTCGGTGGAGGAGTGTCCCTGTAATGTTCCTTGTAGGTCTTCCTATCCCCTTTTATTGTTTTTGTTGCATAGATTTTTGGATATGTTTCTTGTTCTGTTGTTTTGGAGCTTGATCACTTTTTTGTCTGATTGTATCCAAGTCCAAAACTGTCATGATGAGGCTTTTGACTGTTGATAATGTCATCCAAAACTTTTGAGTTGTTCTGCATATTTTTCTTTTGAAGATCCTTTCTTAATGTGACAATCTTTGCTTCCAAATTTCCAATGATCTTGTCTCTTTCTTATAGTTGTTCTTTGAGTTATTATTCAATTATTTTATCTTCTTCTATTTGAACCTTCAAATTTGTGATCATTTGTTCTAGTTCCTAAGTGTCTTCTTTCTTGTCTAGTTCTTCTTGTAGCTTCTTGTTTTTCTTCTTTTCTCTTCTTATAACTTCTATGGCACATAACAATTCTTCTTGGTAGTCGAAATTCGCCTCTTCATATTCTTCTTCGGTGTCTTCTGTATCGGAGTCTTATACTACCATGAATATAACTCTTTCTGTCTCACTATGACTGACTTCATCTTCATCTGATGAGGAGATGTCTTGGTTGGTGCATAAGCTTTTCTTGAAATCTTTCTTTGTGGTTATTTTTCCTTTATATGTTTGTTTTATATTTGAGTAATATTCATCGTTCCTCTTATTTTTATTATGAGGAAATTTATTAGCAAAATGACCAATACCATCACAATTAAAAAAATCAATGGAAACTTACCTTTATATCTGTCATTGGTTCCCTTGTTCAATCTTCTGACAAAGTTGGCCATTTCTTCATCATCTTCCAATATGTCAATGTTGTTGCTATGTTCTTTTTCTTTTTTCTTTCCCATTTCTTTGGCCTTTTGGATGCTTTGAAAGTTGTTTCTTTTCTATCTAGATTTTACTGTTCAGTTGTCATTTCATATGCTGTGAATATTCCATGTAGTGTGTCCATGCTTATTGAGTCTATATCTTCTCTTTCTTCTAGTGTTGATATCTTAGGATCAAATCTCATAGGAAGAGATATTAGTACCTTTTGAACAATTACAGATTCTTTAATTTCTTCTCCCAATCCTATGATTTCATTTATTGTTTCATCGAATAGTAAGAAGTAAGTTGCAATATTATCATCTTCCTTCATCATTAGTTGTTCAAACTTACCTTTGTAAGTTTGAAGCTTTGTTTCTTTGACTTTTGAATCTCCTTCATAAATATTTTGAAGCTTGTCCCAAATATCATTAGTGAATTTACAATGTATAAATTTGGTGTATACTGATTTACAAAGATGATTCATAAGTGCATTTGTGGCTTTGGAATTATTTTGCCCAATTTTTATTGCTCTTTCATTTTCCGACGGAACTGTTGTTTCTTTGTATCCATCTACAACTGATTGCCAAATTTTAAATCCCTGTGCATGTATATATTTTTTCATACTTATGCTCCAAAATTCATACTTATGTCCATCAAACTGTGGTATTACATTTTTATACATGTTGTTTCTCTCCATGATCTACCTTTCAGTGGTTAAACTGATTTATGAAGGAACTTGCTCTGACACCAATTGTTGGATTACTGAGAGGGGGGGTGAATCAGTAATAGATCAATCTAATCCATAAAATGAAAGTGTTATATCCATTCAACATTATCATCCAATAGTTTCAGAGTAAATAAACAATGAACAAATGATCAATCATACACATACATAGTACAACCATTTTTTTACGTGGAAACCTGTAACGACCCCCTCATTACGACGACCCAACTCTAGTAACTAGTGCATATATATATATATATATATATATATATATATATATTTTATTTTTATTTTTTTGTGTGTGCGTTTAAAAAGTGTATGTGCGCGTTTACATGGGAAACAATCAACGCATTCGACTCTGCGTCGCCACCCGACGATGAATAAGACGCAACCATGCTGAACATAAAAAGACTGAAGGCACACAATGAGTAACTGCAAGCAATAAATGACCGTAGACACAAGGCGCACAACGCAACCAATTAACGACATACTGGGTTATGCACAGTACGAACACAGCAGGAAGAATCCATAGTAGCAGGCCTTACTATTTCTGCACAGGAAAGTAGGGCGTTTAATCTTAGTTCTCTGATCTGGAGAGAGAGAGAAGGTCAGATAGGCTCCTGGTCGACTGCTCAGGCAGAAACTAGTAGACTCCGTCAAGTGTGTCGCAAGAGTGGAAACCATGCCTTTAAAGGGCCCGAGACTCTTGATACGGCACTGGATTCTTTACACAAAACAAAAATCACACACACAAACATATCTACTAAGGCTACCTGGAGGTGCCTACATCCCACCCTACACAAGCAGTCCAATCAACAAATTAATACAACCCAGCACAACAATAGAAAAAGAGCAACCACGTCTTCTACGGAAGGCGCAAGACAAGGATTCAGACAACAACCACTAAGGCTAACGACAAGACAATGTCCATGACTCAACCAGAATTGATTATTAGCCAATTTCTCCATTTAATTCTATTAAACCACGAGTACCTTAGCATAAGGTGAATCTAATTAAATTATTTCCCTTAGTTTAAGGGCCTTACCCTTGGGGTTGAGAATATAAAAGAACTAAATGTCCTTACCATGAATTTACCGTACCATTACAATCATACTACCACAACATTGAAAACAAATCACAATGTTCCTTCATTCCGATGTTATCAGGGCTACAATACCGGTACCATGAAACGTCAACCCCATTACATTGCATTCCACACTTGCAGTAAAAAGAATCACATTACAAGATAATGACAACAAAACAACCATTAAGGCGGTTAGCCCAGTCTAATTCTAAAGTCTAAATTGCATGAAGACATTAAGGTAAAATCCAAATTAATATTAACAATAACATTAATTTACCATTACCATATTCTACAGTTACACTTAATTTACCCTCACCACATTCTTCCATCAATGTCTCATTTATAAATTGTAAAATAAAGATGGATAGTTTAGGATTTACCATTAATGCAACCTTTAACATTTATCGATAATTATAACTCAATAAGAACACCACAATCTAAATCATTGAACTCACTCAGTGTAGAATTCACATTAACCTGCATTGCATTAATTATGAATAAAATGAAGGGTTTATGACATAATATTTAGGCAACAATAGTCGTTTAAAATGCAATTGATAATTTAGCGAATAACGCGACCTTCTATCTTATTAAACAACTTATAAAATTTAATCATTACAAGCACATTCCCTAAATATAACCATAACATCTCCATCTATCTTACAATAACATTCAATTCAAGTAACCAGGATTTTTTCTTTAAATGCTTAAGAATAACAAAGATACTTGGGTAACCTTCCCATAACCCGGCCATGTCCTCACTTTTATATTACAATAATATCCCATTGAACCAATGAGGACCTTACCTTGGGTTGTTATTATTAACAAAGGAACTACAATGATACGACCCCCAAACCATATCGATTCTTTTATATTAACATTAATGCAATTTAAAATACAAGCCCTATGCATTATGGGTCATATTTAACAAAATAGCATATAAACATTTTATCATTATCAATTGAGCGTTACTTTAAACAGTCATCATCATGAGCTAGAATTGTATTTATTCTGGTTGTGGTTATAAACTGAATTGTTTCCATAGTAATTCAATGAATGCGATTAATAGTAAAAATAATAAATTACCCTAATTATTTAATTAAGAACTCATTCCTCGATTTACTAAACCTATCTCTTCCATTCTTCAATCAGCAATTTGATTTAAATTCCAGTTACTGTCCATTGTCATAAACTCCTGTCGTAAGAGAATAATGAGGCACAGAAAAAGATAAGTTACTATTTTAATAGCATGAGGATTCACGTTGATTTAAGTGCTTAATTAAGGTTGGGGACAGGTGGTCTTAAATTAGGCGCTCGAGTCTAGGCGCAGCCAGGCCATCTTCCCGCTCATCAAGGAAAATTCGGGCAACTCGACACGCGCACAGTGCAGAGCATTCCAGCTAGCAAGGCGCCTAGGTGTAGAGGCGGGTCACAAGTTTATGATTCAGACCGCCAATTTACTGCCAGTAAATAAGGAAATCAGCACAGCCTACGTGTAAGGAGAACGCAGCTATAGGCATCATTTAGCTCCCCCTCATTAAAGAGAGAAAAAAAAACAAGGCAACAGGTGGAAGGTTTTTCTCGTGTGTTGAGATTAGCAAGGGATATTGTGGCCTGGTAATTCAGAGGGAAAACTTGAACGCTAGAAGTTTAAGTAGGGATTCGTTGGTCACCCACATGAGCACTATAACGGATCAATCCATACTATAATGGAGGGCGATACACCCAAAAATGGTCTCGTCCAGATACGAACGGAGGCTAGAGCCATGGTCTGGTATCAGTGCTTAAGATCACAGTGCTATACGCAGGTCGCCAGCCATAGCCCAGTCTACGAGGGTTCACAAACCTATGGCAGGGTGCCATTGGTCGTGCCATATGGGGGAATCTACCCAAATCAAAATCACAACGCTGGTAAAATTAAATTCGAACTCGCTCAGGCTTGTACCAGGTTTTGAATCCGATCTAACCACTAAAATTGCTAGAAGGAAAAGATTCCAGAGTGATAATCACCAAGGAGTCGAAGACTGTTGGATTACTGAGAGGGGGGGTGAATCAGTAATAGAGCAATTTAATCATATAATCCAAGTGTTATATCAATGAAGCATTATTATCCAATAACTGCAGAGTAAATAAGCAATGAACAAATGAACAATCAT
>SNQJ01S0015974.1:214759-240744 GCA_010110895.2 Picea sitchensis | reverse complement strand
AAAGAGCTATAATTTCAATGTTTAGAAAAAAAAAAAAAAAAACATTTTCTTTTAGGTAGCTTCACTTTTTTATTTAGGTGTTAATTTGAATGTTTTTCTAAGCAACCATATGAGTTTTGAAAGTCATGTTTCAAAAATGTTGTAATTTTAACCCCGTTATAAAAAATGGTGTTGCTGGTAGCACTGCTTTTTGATTTGGGGGTTGATTTTCATGTTTTTTATGCAAAAATATGGGTTTTAAGGGCTAGAGTTCTTGTTTTGAGGTTACCGATCTCGTTAAGTTGATAATATTGTTCCAAGTCAAGTAAAGACATGGAGTAAATTCAGTAAAAAGGATCGTCGATGAAGCTTTTAGAAGGGTGATCATATCTTCCTATGGAACAAATTAAAAGAAAAAATAGGTAAACACAGTAACTTTGAAAGTCTTTCGTTAGGTCCTTATATGATTGAAGATTTTGCAAGTGCCAGTTATTTCTATCTAAATCCTTTGGATGGTGAGAATTTTCCCTTGCCTGTGAATGGGAAAGATTTGAAATTGTTCTACCAAGGTAATATTTGATTCCTTCAGGGCATTCTTGTACTATAGTAAGTTTTCTAACTTTATCTATTTGTGTGTTTCATTTGATTGAGTGTTGCATTTTGTTTTTATTTGAATAAAAGGGAATGGTGCTTACATTGTATGGAATTCTCTAAAAGTTGGTGTTATGTGCTTCGTCCATTTAATTTCATGCATGGATTTGCTTTTATCTCGAGGAAGGGATAATGCACTTATGTCTTTACCCTCCCTTTCATTTAATATCCATTTTGTTAGAATTTTTAAGGTTTGTAGGTTTATGGATATTTTTGAGTTATCCTGCACTCTTGAGATGAGAATATGTCCCCAAGTTGGAGCCAATTGTTACACCTCATATTTTTTGCAGTGTAACCTACATTTTTTCATGAGATGTGACCACTTTGATGAGCCCAAAGTGTGATGATTTATTTGTATGTGGTCATGATGGGATGATTGATGTACAAGTTTTGGTTAGTTGGTTGCTCGGATCCCCTTAGGTGGACGGTCATGGCATGTTCTTTTAGTCCCCATTCTCAGGGTGTTTGGTTTATTGCTTTGATCAACTATACCATTGGTGCTGGTAACTCCCTCCACATTGATCATTTATGTCCTAGGTAGGTATGCATGCATTCTAAAGTGGATCTACTAAGATACATGATTTACAGGCCTCTAACTACTCACTTATTCTTTTTGCTATATAAAGGGTGATTGTGCTTTGTAAGAGTTTTCACACTCATGGTTTAGAACAACTATTTTAGCCCACATGGACCCTCTCTTTTATTTTATGTACCACACTTTCATCATGGGACCTTGGAGATGATTCTACACATGATTGTCAAGTTTCACATTTCTCAAGGCAGTCTCACAACTTTCGAGGAACATCACCTTTTTCAAGGCATTGGTCACACTCTTTGAGGCACGAATAGGCTATTTGAATCCACATTGACACCCTCTACACATGCCATGTGGAAGATGCTAGAGCTCTCCCCTCCTTTGGCACTTTTTGGAGATGTTTTTACCTGTTAAACTGCGTCGATCCTCACTTAGAGAATTTCATGAGGATGTCAGGGTTTTATTTGAGCCGACTAGAAGATGTGGATGTCACTTAAGTGATTTTACACCTTGAATATATGACACGGTACTCACTTATGATGATGTGGATGGATTTTGACCACTTTTTGAAGACTTGATATCCCAAAGAGAGAAGTCGTCCACCTTTAGAGACCTTATTTGGACTTTTGGAGAGGTCGTTCCTTGCTTTGAAGGTGAATGTTGGAGCTAGGGTAGCCAAGGATCATTCCTTTCCACTTTTTGAGGCCTCCCAAGTCATTTTTGGATGGAACGTTGCACCCTAGGGAAAAATCGCCCCCCTTAGAAGGATGATGTCACCTCTTTTATGAAGGTTTCTAGCATGTAAATAATATTTTCATTATATTTTGACTTAGTCTCCAAGTTATGTGGATGACAAGTCACTTTTATTTTATTTCCTTAACCTAGATTTAGGGAATAAAGAATGTGAAGGAGTTATGAGCCTCGTCTATAAATAAAGGCACTCATCTCATTCAAATCTTTGTGAATTATTGGAGATCATTTCAAGCTATTAATAGAAGATCTCTTACTTGTTGTTTTGGTGTCAATTCTTGGAGCTCTTTCTTTATTATTTATTCTTCTTGGTACTTCAAAGACTATTATGAATATATAATTTTCTACTAAAGCTAGCAAGATCAATCCATTGATGAGTTACTCAACTACTTGGAAGGAGGATGTCTAGGGTTTGTATCTCTTCCATATTTATTAAAACGATTCGGTAAGTGCTTATCTCTTGTCTTGATTATCTTTATTCTCTTTGGAAATGGTTTTAAATATTATTTCCAATCGTTTGTTGATCTTGTTGGTGAAGGCTATTCCTTTAAGGAAACCCTTCTTGTAGGGCCTCGGTTTTTATGGTTTTTCTTGATTAGACAAGGGACTACTAGCCTTGAGGCACTAGTCTCCCACCCTAATCCATAAACATTGAATAACCAATTCTTATAGGGGCATACTTCTTGACCCCATAAGCTCTAAGTGGAGACAAGGAACTAAACTTAACTCTCAACAACCAACCACAGAAACCCTAAATTTCAAATATTTACTTTTATGCTATATAAAAATGCAAAAAACACAAAAATTATAAAAGATAAAAATACAAAAATATTTATTTCATTGTCTAGCGCAAAGTTCATGGGTAAATCTCATTTTCTAGACAATTTTATCCCAGGGTTCATGCTTCATTGTTGATCTCTAACCCTAATGAGGAAAATAGACCCTAGTTTTATTGTGCTCTAAGGTTATATCTAACATTTTTGTAGTTGATTTAAGAGGCTTATTAATTCTAGAAATTGTATCGCAACAAAGAAAATTGGAGTTGGTCAAACCCTAAAGCTAGGGTTTAACCCTAAAAGGTGAATTCTAACCCTGCCCTAGCTATATTTTCACTTGTTCATTGTTTATAAAGTATATATAACACTTTCTAATGGTTAAATTTATTTCCTAAGTTCTTCATAGTTGTTATTTTACATTTTGGATATTTTTCGTGAAACCCTAAAAGGTGAATTCTAACCCTGCCCTAGCTATATTTTCACTTGTGCATTGTTTATAAAGCATATATAACACTTTCTAATGGTGAAATTTATTTCCTAAGTTCTTCATAGTTGTTATTTTACATTTTGGATATTTTCCGTGAAACCCTAAGGGGATTCATCGTTTTCTTTGCAAGTTTGAGCTAGTTACATGTTTATTATACATTTATACTTACAATAGTTCATTGATGTGATTTTTTTACATTGATTTTTCATTTCCCTATAAAAAGTTCCCAAGGAATCTTCATTATAAGTGTTTTTAGGCACTCTTGGGGTACTTTTCCTTGTCCAAAATATGCATTTTATGTATTAATTATCTTACATGAGATTTTGGAAGTTGTGGTTAGTAGCAAGATGGTCAAATTTACAACATATAACCAAAATGTAATTTAGTTACATTGTTTTTCTTTGATTTGTGTCATTAAATCTCACTCTTATGTGGTAAAAGACGCTTATTCCTCCTCCTCCTTAAGAGTGATTTCATTGTGTTGATTTATATCTTTGTTGTAGCATATTTATTTCATATCGCAACACTTAATTAATTATCTCATAACCCTCTTTATATCGTGGTATTTATTTCTTTAGTTCTTAGTTGAATATCTTGAGGCATTTGGCTACTTCATTGGCACTAGTCTATCTAACCACATATCCAGTTGTGTGTTTTGGAAGTGACTTGTATCTTATGCTACCCTGAAGTACTGTACAAGTTTGTTTCCAAGAATTGAGATACCCCCCATGGCTTCAGAGAGATGGACTAAATTGAACCGAACATTGTGCTAAGGTGACAATGATGTGTTTCTCGTGTCATCTTACCTCCATTAGCCTCTCTACAGTGGTTGTTAGTTTGGGTGGTAACACTACCTAGGTGTAGAAAAGAGCCATTTCTTGGAATTACAATCAACTTCTACACTTGCGGTAATTGGGATGAAATTTTTGACCAACATTGAGTCTAATCTTGCTAACGAGTCAAATGTTAGACATATTATTGGTGACTTGGTGTGTCTTGAATTTACTAGGTGGAATACATGTAATGTAGTCAGCGTTATCTTTCACATTATGGAAACATTAAAGGCTTATGTTTGGAGTGTAGTTGAGAGGGCATGTGGTGCATAATAAAGGCATCAAAATGGGAGGTTATAGTCAACGAATTGAAAATTTTCTAGCACGTTGACATTTATCATCATCACATTCAATTTTTTATCAGTAGTGAGCATTTTGAGTTGCATCATTGCACATCTCAAGAGTACGCTCCGAACATCTTCATCAATGTGTTTGGTCCATATGATTTTGTGATTGTTGGCTTAAGTGTCTGTATCTGATAGAATTAATAGTGCAATGGTCATATCATTGTACACTATTACACATTACTACTAGGTAGTAAAATGTCACTAGAATTGAAGTATTAAAGTGTTACATCGCATTATAAAGGGGGTTAAGATGTTTTTGTGAGACACAATTTATATTTTAATATCAATACTAGTGTGTGGTAAGGTTGATTGTCTCTTGTATGAGACTATGTAATGCACATATTTCCATTTTTATCATTCCATAATACAATTTACCATTGGAGATAATGGTCATGTTATCGCACAAATTGTAGGTTGTGAAAATCCCAAACCAATCCACGAGATGGAAAGAACTATGGGATATTCTACCCACTGTCACCTTAGATAAACTCTCCCCTTGATTTAGTGAAGGAGAAATCCTACACAAGGGGGGAATATCGGGTGACCCTAGGGGGAAATGAAATGGAAAGTGAGGTTATGGAATATGATTCCCCTATAGGTCAAACTATTAAGTCTAAAGTGGATTGGGAACGATTCTTGGAGATAGTCAATGGTTGCCAAGTGTTTGAGTACTTGCAAAAGATAGTTGTACCTTCTCGAGAAACAAGAAAAGACAAGTGCACAAACCAAAATATACAATGGACAAGAAAGTGAATCGTGTTTTCCTATATAGAATCTGTAATCAGTGATATAAATCAGCAAGTAAATAACAATCAAAGCTGCTAAATAAGTCACTAAAATTCTAGTTAAATATGCAAGAGATAAGCTAGCAATGACTAGTATAACTCAAGTGAGATAAGACAAGACTTTAGCAACAATATAGGGTTGTTAAAAGATGTTATTGCAAAGATATTGTGACAGCCTTATGGATGTAGCAAAATATTTCTACAGCAGAAAAATCCAACCACCCAAAGTTGCAAGTAAATCACCCAAAAGATGCACAATGTCAAGTAGATTATTATGGCAGCGTTCTAACAAATTTTGACGGTTGAAAAGAGAGCAAAAGTAAAAGTTTGAGAGCAATTTGTTGCAGCCCTAATGGATACAAATTTATGTTATAACATAAATAAGATATATTTGGCTAAAGAGGAAGCCCTAGTGTCTCAAGTAAGCTAGTAGAGAATAAAATTGATTCCACTTCAAACAATTTGAAAATCTCGTAAAATCACTTTACCCGGGTAAAGAAATTTATTTCTCCAATGAAAATTTCAGATTAGTTCCTTTAATATATTGAGTAAATGGAGTCTTGGATGTGATATTTATACCCACAATATCCCTAGGGGTGTAATCATTTTTACTCCCTAGGGAATGCAAATCAAACTAAGGTAAATCTAGAAGGGTGTACACCCTTGTACTCCTCCTAGCAACCTAGCCAAAAATGACTTATCAACTAGAAATTAGATGAATCTTTATGGAGGGTGTATGCACTTATACTCCTCCTAGGTTTTAAACCAATAACACCATGAAACAAGCAAGAATAACTAGCAAATTGCAGATTTTTCTTACCAATTCCAAGAGAGATGCAAGATAAAACCTTATTTCACCAAACCATATCCATCCATAAGCAAGAGAGTAAGCCTCCAAGAGGTGTGCACCACCTTAGCTCCACAATATACCAAGAGAAATCACCAAAATACATTTGAACAAGAGAGAGATATCCAATTTTCCCAAAGAGTTCGCAAATTTCAGCCAAATATCTTCTCCAAGATGGGAGAGTTTTGTTTTAAAATGAAATGAAATGATTCTTATTTATAAAAACTCTTAAAAAGTGTTTGTCCACTTAATAGGGGTAAACCATAAAATAAGGGAAAAATTTCCCTTTATTTCTCCCCTTTACAACTTTAAAATTTAATTTGCACATAAGAAATCCCTAAAAAAGTGTGATGTCACCCTTCTAGAGCAACTTTTTGGCACTTGGAGCAAGTCGTTGAGCTTGGGGATGAAATGTTAGGCCTCCAAAGGCATCCTCCTTGTACTCTAGGGAATTATCCATCAAGCTAAGACTTATTCTCATCAAAAAGTGCCAAGTGTCAATCAAGTCAACACCACCACCACCAAACCCTAGCCCCAATAAGACTCCAAACCCCAAGATGTGGTGCTCTAGCCTCCAAAGGAAAATCATTGGGGTGTTAAAGGGATAGGATAGGTATTTTGAGTTATATCTCAAGCCTCCAAATTCTATCATCATCATCCAGTGTACGGGATATGGTATCCAACCTATGGGCTTCTTACCCCAATGAAGGCCCAAGTTGGGCTTGTTCCTCCAAATCGTCCACTAGTCAAGGTCTTGCAAAGACAGACAAGTGCGCCCTCCAAGGATCTCAAGTCAAAGAATCATGTCAAGTAAAAACACATTTAATATAAGAGTCATTCAAGAATGTACATAAAAAAATACCTCATCAAATTAAACATGTGCTCAAAGACCCTATGCAATTTGTCAAGTTTACGTATGGGAGGGTTGAAAAAGTTACCTATTGGGTGAATCATTCCTTAAGTCAAGGAGTGTTTCTTAGGTGGAACCATCTCTAAGTCATGTGGAGAAGATGAAGTGGATGGGGAGTTAAAAAAAATTGCAATGGGGTTCATGACATACAATGGTTTGTATTGTCTCATTTATAGGTGCCTTTGTAGAGGGTGTGTTGCACCTTTGTTTACAATGCATCCTTTTTCCAAGCCCATTTATCGTCTTTTTTTTCTTTTTAGACATTTCCAGGTTGAATCCAAGGTGGGGCTTCTACCTAAGCATGAAAAACATTTCCCACCTTGACTCTAAACTTGTCACATTATGCTTCCCCAAGTTGAATACAATGTTTGGGGCTTCTACCTAAACATGAAAAACATTGCCCACACATGCTCTACCTTGGTTGGAAATTTTACATTGTTGTTTTTCACAAGTCCCATCAGTTTCTTGTGAGATACATTTCATTGTCCTTGGGATCCCTAGGCGAGCATCTAGAAGGTTTATGATTGGATTTTATCTTTTTCCATCTACAAACCTCTAGGCATTCAATCCCTTCTTCCCATGAAATGAGGTATAATCCCTTCTTGGGTCAATACACCTGAAAATCCTAAAAGATAAGGAGATGTACAAGGGGTGAAGTGATAAAAAATGATAATTATGATCGAGAGTGGCACGATGACTCATCAAGGAGATCTCCTAGTAGAAAACCCATCCCTAAGGGTGACCACTTACTAGGGCGCAATGTCAACCACCAAGGTGCAACAAGGCAAAGAGCATAACTTCCAAGAAAACAATATATAATCAAGAGAAACTTTAAATGCAACATACTTAAATGCCTGAAATATTAAAGTGACACTTACCACAATACCTGACTTGTACCTCATGGAGCAAGACCCATCGTCTTTCAGAAGCAAGTTGATGTGGTGGATACCATCATGATGAACCTGAAATCTGTGGTGGTGAAGTGAGCATATTTCTACGTAAGTGGATGTTTTCAGCGATCAGTCTCTCAGTACTCCATGTCTATAACCTGAGGTCCTTGAGACGTAATCTCCTTAGTTATCCCTAGAAATTGGGGATAATATATGGCTCCTACTCAGGTACATGTACTTATTGTAGAGTGCATGAGAACCTCAACATCTCTTGGTCGGACTTGTGCCCACACTGAAACATAAAACTGTAAAATCCAGGGTGTCTCTATCACCCTTTGTCCATATACATCAAAAAAAAACTTCAAAATTGACAACTAATCTAGAAAAGAAAATGTTTAGCATTATTTTTTTTAATTTCTAAACTAAATATGTAATATGATGAAATCAATATGCAAGTAGAGAAAAATGAAACATGTAATGTGGCTAAGCTACTATGAGCAATCAAGGTGCAAATGGAATAAAGAAAGATGACATGCCTACTTACCTAGGGCCTGGGCCCTGAAGTAGTCAAGTACCACCTTGGGAGTAATGTTTGAGGAGGGATCCATTTACCAGTAATGGCATCCTCCTCCCCTTTGTTGTGGACAAATAAAAAGAATCTAAAACAGTTATCTCCTCTATCTTGTAGGGTCCCAACCACAGAATATCAAACTTTTGGTGCATTCCAGGTTTTTATCTTCTTTTGTCCCACATTAAGACCATGTCCCCCTTCTTGAAATTTCCTTGCCTTGCTTTACGATCAAATTTCCCTTTTTTTTTCTTGATTCTTTTCCATTTGATCAGAGGCCATTCTTCGAGTTTCCTCCAACTCTATGAGTTGATCAATTTTCCCCTGCAATGCTTCTTTATCTGTGGCAAAGTGTTGAGATAATTGCAGGGCTGAGATATGGAGGTACATAGGCATGTGTGCTTCTAAACTATAGAAAAATTTGAAAATGATTTTCCCAATAGAGGTCTTAGCATTTGTGCGCTCTGCCCATAAGGCATATTTGATCTTGCTATCCCAACTTTTCTTGTTCTCTCCAACAATATTCTTTACAATATTCAATATGTTCTTATTGTTGGATTCTACTCATCCATTTCCTTGAGGATAATAATTTGAAGAGTGGGACAAGACAATTCCATATTTGAAATAGAACTCATTGAGTGCCATCAAGCTAAAATTCTTGGTGTTATCTATGGTTATCTTGGTAGGAACTTCGAACCTAGTGATAATTGTTTCCTCAAGGAATTTCATTACAACCTCTTATGTCACTTTCTTTGTTGGGATGGCTTCCACCGATCTGGTGAAGTAGTCTATGGTAGTTAAGACCCATCGGTAAGCATTACTAGATTTTTCCTTGAACTCGCCAATGAAATCCAATTCCCATTATTGAAAAGGTGCTTCCACGACGACTAGTTTAAGAGGAAGGGCATGGAGAGGTTGTTTATTGGTAAACAACTAACAAGGTTGAAAAGATATAATGTATCAATGTGTGTCAGAGAAAATAGTGGGCCAATAGTATCATGCCCTTAGGATCTTATGGGTAGTAGTGTGAGCTGCGAAACTCCACAATACCCTAAGTGAAAATCAATGATTAACTTGTCTGATTCTTCCTTACTCATGAATCTGAGGATTACCCCGTCAGGGTTCCTCCATCTGAGACCATCATGTGTCAAGCAATACTTCATAGCTTTGAGCCTCGGATATATCCTCTTATGGTCGATCAAATGATCAGGGAAAGTAAGATCCTTCAAGTAGTAAATGATATATGAATACCATTCGTCGTCCTCAATTTCCCTTACGACAACATTAATTTGTTCCTTTTCTCCCATCTCAATGGCTTCCTGATTGATTTTTGTCAATATTTTAGCTAACCCTTGTCCTTTGATTATCTTGGATAGTTTTATATCCAAGTCGTATTCTTGTATCTGTGAAACCCATTTTCCCCTTGATCCAATAAAATCTGATTGTGATAAGACATCTTTTACGATGGGTTAAGGGACAAAAGATTTAATCTTGCTATATCCCACATAAGTCCTAAAATGATTGAGGGACTTGACAAGAGCATAGGCTTACTTCTTTGTAATGGTGTAATTTAGCTCTCATTCCCTAAGGGTGTTTCTCATGAAATTGATTGGTTGTTCATCACCTTGATCATTCTTTTGCAAGAGAACTCTCGCGGTGGTATCCTTTGAGGTGAAAGAGAAAATGATGAAGTCTTTAGCAAAATCTAGACTGACTAGGACTGGCGTGATAGTTATTGTTGGTTGTGGAGCCTGATTATCTTCCTGATTCAAAGGTATTTTTGTAAGCCATGTTTATACCACATTAATATTGTACACCCCTCCACGTGGCAGGGTTACAGGGGGGTTTTCCCCCCCTGCGAGGTCCGGGGGGCTCATCCCCCCATTTGGGGGGTCCGGGGGCCATTGGGCCCCCGGGGGGGTTCAGGGGCAGCGTCCCCCTATGGCGGTTCAATGGAAAATCCCCTGAAGGAAAAAATTCCTTGCAAATGTATTTTGTATATTCATAATCAATCTGGACCGTTCGTTATAAGGTCACAGATCTGACAGTAGAAGTTATGTTAGGGTTTTTTTCCCTAGAAGGAAACCCTCTTTTATGAGGGAATTTTATTGTGGTTTTGTATCATTGCGAATATTCTATTCTGAGAGAGGATACTGTGAGAGAAAGAAGAGGAAATTACAGCGAGTGTGTTGTAGGTTGTATCCCTTCATTTTGCTGGATAATAAAAAGGAAGGACCTGGAAATTTCTCTGGTGGACGTAGCCCACACTAGGTGAACCATGTATCTCTGTGTCTCGATTATTTGTGTATCTTTTGTGTTTTATTTATACATTTTTTTATTTTATTGCTCTGTAATCATGTTTTTTCTAAAAACTGGTATCATAGCGAAAGGTAACTCGTAGGAAAAGAGGGTTCCTGGTTCAAGTGGGAGCAATGGTGGAAGATGGAAAGTTTAGGGTCGACAAATTTAATGACCAAAACTACCAGTTATGGAATATGAAGATGGAATATTATTCATATCAGAAGGATCTATTCCTACCATTGGGCGGAATAAAAAAGAAGTCGAAGGCCATGAAGAACAAAGAATGGGAGGTTCTTGACAGAAAGGCACTAGGAATGAGATGATTGAGCCTGGAAGCATCGAAGGCTTTCAATATTTCAAAAGAAAAGACAACAAAGGAGTTTATGGACGCATTAGCTAAATTGTATGAAAAACCTCAGCATCCAATAAGGTATTTATAATGAAGAGATTATTTAATATGAAGATGTCAGAAGGTGAGTCTGTTGCAGATCATTTAAATGAATTTAATACGGTTACTAATCAACTAAGTTATGTAAAAGTGGACTTTTATGATGAGGTCGGGGCTCTTATAATCCTATCTTCATTGCCATAAAGTTGGAATGGCTTGGTCATGGCTTTAAGTAACTATGTCTCTGGTTAAAACACTCTAAAATTTGATGATGTTGTTGGTGTTATCCTTAGCGAGGAAATGCAACATAAAATCATAGGTGAGACATCAAGTAATGTGTTAAACATGGAGAACAGGGGAAGATAAAAGGATAGAGGAAAGGGCTCTAAAAACCATGGGAATTCTAGGAAGGGTAGATCCAAATCCAAACTGGAAAAGATAGAGTGTTGGAATTGTGGGAAGAAAGGACATCTGAAGAAAGACTATAGAGCTCCAAAGAAACAAAGAGATGGACAACAAGATAAAAATCAAGAAGCAAATGTAACAAGTGATGTGTTACAAGATGCCTTGATTATTTCTGTAGATAATATTTCTGAGTCTTCGGTAGTAGATTTAGGGGCTTCATTTCATTTCACACCCCATAGGAAACATTTTATGTATATTGTTCAAGGTGATTTTGGATCGGTTCATTTGGGTGATGATGCACCAAATGCAAAATTGTTGGAATGGGTAAGGTACAAATAAAGAAAAAGAATGGAAACCAATGGTTTTTGAAAGAGGTAAGACATGTTCTAGATCTAAGGAAAAATATGATTTCAACAGGGTAGTTAGAAAGTGAAGCTTGTATATCCATATTTACAGATAAGGCGTGGAAGGTCACCAAAGGATCATTGGTGATAGAAAAAGGAGAGAAGGTAGGTACATTGTATTTATGTACTAGTAATACTAATTCTTCTATCTCGTTAGCTTCTACAGGAATGCATACAACACTTTGGAATCATAGGCTTGGACACATGAGTGAGAAGGAGATGTAGATACTTCACAAAAGGAATTTATTTCCATATATTAAACAAATTGATTTGGATTTCTGTGAGCATTGTGTTTATGGAAAATAGAAGAGAGTCAAATTTCTTAGAGTCGAAAAAGAAAAGAAGAGTGAAAGGTTAGAGCTTGTGCATATAGATGTATGGGGACCAGCTCAGGTATCATCTCTTGGTGTCTCTCATTGTTATGTTACATTTATTGATGATGCAACTAGAAAAACTTGGGTTTATTGCATTCGACAAAAATATGATGTTTTTTATACTTTTAAGAAGTGGAAATCTTTGGTTGAGAATGAGGCTGGAAAAAGGTTGAAGTGTCTAAGATCAAACAATGGAGGTAAATATTGGAGTAAGGAGTTTCATGATTATTGTTCATACCATGGGATTTGTAGAGAGAAACAAGTTCCAGGAACGCCACAAGAAAATGGTGTGTCAGAAAGCATGAACAAGACAATCATGGAGCGTGCAAGAAGTATGATATTGCATGCTAGGTTGCCCTTATAGTTTTGGGTAGATGTTGAAAATACTATTGTTTACTTAATAAATAGAGGACCTTCAATCTCTTTGGATGATGGCATTCCAGAGGAGGCATGGACAGGTAAAAAGGTAAACTGTTCATTTTTGAAGACTTTTGGTTGTGAAGCATTTGTCCATATTGATAAAGAAAATAGAACAAATCTTGAAGCAAAATCCAAGAAGTGTACCTTTATTGGATACGGTCTTAATCATTTTGGTTATTGCTTATGGGATTATAAAAATCACAAAATCATTAGAAGTAGAGATGTCATATTCAATGAGAAGTTCATGTACAAAGATCAGTTGCAGGGACAGAAACAACAAAAAGAAAAACCAGAATACACTGTGCTTGATGAGATCACGGAAAAAGAAATTCTGAAGGCACAAGAAAATCAAAATGTACAACAACGTGAGTAGAAGGTACCTCAAACTCCTGCAATATTTGTTAGAATATCTACTAGGTTAAGTAGACCCCCTGAACGATACTCTCCTTCATTGTATTATTTATTGTTGATTGATTCTTGTGAACCATAAAGTTATGAAGAGGCAATGCAGGTATACACTAAAATGAAGTGAGAGCAAGGCATGAAAGAGGAAATGGATTCCTTGGTAAATAACCAGACTTGGGACTTGGTTCAGTTGCATGCAGGAAAAAGAGCATTGCAGAATAAATAGGTTTACAAGTTGAAGGAAGAATATGGAGGAAAAAAACGATACAAGGCTATACTTGTTGTAAAGGGGTTTGCACAAAAGAAATGTATAGATTTTTATGAAATAATTTCTCATGTTGTTAAAATGACTTCAATTAGGACTATTTTAAGTCTTGTGGCACTATAATATTTTCATCTTGAACAATTAGATGTAAAAACATCTTTTCTCCATGGGGATTTGGAGGAAGAGATTTATATGCAGCAGCCATAGGGGTATAAGGTCAAAGGAAAGGAGAATTTTGTAGAAAGATCCAAGGAAGTGGTATTTGAATTTTGGTAGGTTATGACATAACAAGGCTATAGTAGATGTCATTCTGATCACTGTGTTTATTTTAAAAGGCTATAAAATGGAACCTATATTATCTTGCTATTGTATGTATGTGGCATGTTTGTTGCAGGGTCTAATATGCAAGATATAAATGTACTCAAAAATAAATTAGCTAATTCATTTGTGATGAAGGATTTGGGTGCTGCAAACAAAATCCTTGGTATGAGAATAACAAGAGACAGGAAAAATCGCAAATTGACATTTTCTCAGGGTGAGTACATAGAGAAGGTGTTGGAGAGGTTTAGAATGCAGAATGCAAAACCAGTTAGTACACCTTTGGCTAGCCATTTCAAATTAACTAAGGAAATGTGTCCCAAGACATAGGAGGAGATAGAATACATCTCCAGGGTCCCTTATTCATCAGCAGTTGGCAACTTGATGTATGTGATCATTTGCACAAGACCAGATATTGCACATGCAGTGTGAGTTGTGAGCAGGTATATTAAAAATCCAGGTAAAGAATATTGGGAGGAAGTAAAGTGAATTCTCAGGTATTTGAGAGGTACTCATGCATTATGTTTTGGAGGTTCAAACATTGTTCTACAGGGATATGTTGATTCATATATGGCAGGTGATAAAGATAGCAGAAGGATCACCATAAGGTATGTTTTTACTGTAGGTGGAAAAACAGTAAGTTGGATTTAAAAAATACAAAAGGCTGTTGCACTTTCAAAAACAGAAGTAGAGTATGTTGTTGCTACAGAGGCTAGTAAATAAATGATTTGGTTACAGAGGTTTAAGGAGGAATTGGGAAAGAAGCGGGAGAATAGAAGGTTGTATTGTGACAGTGAGAGTGTCATTCATATTGCAAATAACTCAGTATTCCATTCAAATACTAATCATATCTAACTCAGGTACCATTTCATACGATCTGTCTTGGAAGATGGACATTTAAAGTTGGAAAAGATACATACTAGCCAAAATCCTGCATACATGTTAACAAAGGGATTAACCAAGGAGAAACTGAGTTCCTACTCAGTTTCAGTTGGCCTTCAAGCATGAAGGTGAGGATGAGAAATTTTCCAAGTCCAAGTTGGATCATAGTCTAGCAGGTACAGCAGCAATGGAGTTGTTGTGATCACTATCCAAGTGGGATATTGTTGGTTGTGGATCCTGGTTATCTTCTTGATTAAGAGGTATTTGTTTTCAGCCATGTTTATACCCCATGAAGAATATACACCCCGGAAGACTGTACACCCCTCCACGTGGGGGGGTCGCAGGGGGGGCTTCCCCCCCTTGTAGGGTCTGGGGGGCTCATCCCCTCGATTTGGGGGTCCAAGGGCTAGTGGACCCTCAGCAGGGGTTCGGGGGTGAATCCCCCGAAGGAAAAATTACCTTGTAAATGTATATTGTAATTTCATAGTAAATCTTGACTATTCATTATAAGGTCTCAGATCTGATGGTAGAAGTTATGTTAGGGTTTGTTTCCCTAGAAGGAAACCCTATTTTAAGAAAGAATTCTATTGCAGTTGTGTATCATTGTAAATATTGTATTCTGAGAGAAGAGACTATGAGAGAAAGAAGAGGAAGTCACAGTGTTTTTGGTGTAGGTTGTATCCCTTCATTTTGATGAATAATAAAAATGAAGGACCTAGAAATTTCGTCGGTGGACGTAGCCCATGTTATCACCCTATAAATGATAGGAATCAACTGGTGACTGGGATATTATCTGTCTCTAGTGTTTTTGTTGACAAATGATTTATCATTCTACAAATAATTTGAAAAGAAAAAGAAAAAGAAAAGAAAAAGAAAAAAGAAAAAGAAAAGAAAAAGAAAAAGAAAAGAAAAGAGAAAAAAGAAAGAAAGAAAGAAAAAGAGGGCATAAAAGAATGGCAATAAAAGCCCCATGCAATAATAGTAACTTGGTCCATACCATTCAAGCATGGCCAAGTTATTTTTAAATTTGATGTTGATAGGGTAGTGAATGAATTTGGCTAAACAGTTTAATCTTAGCCAAAGTGTTTAGGTTAGATTAGTGAATAAATATGGCCAGACTGTCTAATCCTGGTCATATAGCCCCAGGGTAGAGTAACTTCTTAACCCAACGGTCTAATCTGGGTTAACTGTCATAGGAAACTAGGTTAGAACATAGGTTAGTTTCTTTATTGTTTCATTCCAATAAAACCAGCTTGATGAAAATGTTGCACCATGTTTCATATGCTTAGAAGATTATTTGGTCGAAGCCCCATGGTGGTGTCTACTTGAAAAGTTTGGGGGAAAAACCCATAAAATGCTTTTATCCTAAGTTTTCCTAGCGCATGTGTTCTTCGCTCCCCATTTATGCTCCCTGCACATATTGACGGTCCTGATCGCGACGCCTAGATCTACGGTGTACAGAGCATTCCGGACCCCCCCCCGACCGTTCTGCTTTTAACCGGGGAGGGTCCAGAATCGCTGATAACATTTGCGCTCATCGGGACGGCCCAGGATTGAGCGCTTAAATCAACAGCCAATATTAGATTATGGACCCCCCTGTCCGTTCTACCTTTAATGGAGGGGGGGGTCCGGAATGAGTGATAAAGGACGTGCAAAGATCTGCGGCTAGGAAACGAGCGCGCAGATCAGTGGCCCAAAATGGATTTCGAGCCCCCCTGGATGATCTGCTTTTGACCGAGGGGGCGGGTCTGGAATGGGTTTTCCCCCTTTGGCGGGTCCCTTACTATACATGGCGTAAATCTATTTTCCCTGAAGTCCCGTCACCATCTGCCATCTAAAAGACCCCCATCACTTATGGACGTCACCTTCCACTTCCTCCTGAGTTAGTCACATCCCATAACTATTGTTGATCCCCTCCCCCCTTTCACTCATGGCAAGCCCCTTATTACGACTTTTACCTCCAATCCCTAGCCACCACGTCACCTGTCTGAATCTTTCAGCCACCGTCATCTGCCATCTCACCCCCAAGTGGCCTGTTGTCCATTTATTACTGGATAACCTATACGTTATCCAGTTGACCTGTCTCCCGCGCCCAACCGAACCCATTTTAAATAAAAATACCGTTATTTCCCCTACTTTCGTTATTCACCCATCGCACCAGAGAAACTCATCGCTTACTCCTCCGTTACATCCTGTCGCCCTCATCCACAGTCAGTCGCCCCCACTAACGTTGTGTTTATTCCAGGTACTGTTGCAGAGATGGCGCCAAAATCCAAACAAAAAGAAGGAGAGGAGAATATGTTTCTCCCGCCTCCTGTCGACCTGGACAAAATCCCACTAGTCAACAAAGACTGATTAATTGCAGATACCAAATGCGACTTCGATTTCTCATACCTCCATTCATGGCTCAGGGAATTTTTCCTGGACCAGAGTGATGAAATTGGACTCTGGGAGTCCAATTTACCCCTTTAACTCTTTCCCCAGATCCACCATTTTCCCGAGTTCGCGCTTAAGTGTCAAGCCCACTATATTCCCGAACAAAGAGTCGTCATATCCTCGTTCGGAGAAATCCTTTTCCTCATCACACCTGAGTCCATAGACCAGATGATGCAAATCCCCCGAGCTGACTCTGCGTCTCCTTTCAACCTGGAAATCCTTACAGAGTTGTATCAGAAAATTACTTTTCCCCAAAGAGCTCAAATATTCGAGCTTTTCCTTCCCACATCCGCTCAATTCCCTTCCACAAATCCCCCTTACCCGTTGTCCATGTTCTCCACTAAGGGAAACCAGGTCATTTCTTCCCTTTGTGTTTTGTTAGGGTACTATTCCGACCAGTGGGTAGATGAGCCCATTCTGGGTTTTCTATCCATTTTCTCCACTGATGAAAAGCCCACCACCCAGTTTGATTTCAGCACATTCTTGGCAGACAATATTCACGAACAGTTCGTGAATTTTGGCACGGAAGGCATGTTCATATATTCATCAATATTAGCCTACTTGTTCATCTTTTTCTAGGCGGATAAGTTTGCATTTTCCATGTAGAAGATGGATGCAGATGGTAGACGTCAGGCAGTCACTGCATGGACCTCCTTGCTGAAGCACAACTCCACAGAGTATAGCTTCAAGGCATTCATCGATTTGTTCTACCACTCTGTGGTAAGCATGCTAGGTCGCAGGCCCGAGCCTCGAATAAACGACGAAGTTCAGAGGATCCTGCACCTCTCGGACAACACAAATACCGGGGATTGGTACATGTATCAAAACCATACCGAGATCAGAGTATACGAGTGCGAGTTGGCACCTTATAAGTTGCCCAAGTATTTGTCGGTCAGAATCTTTGCTTTAGAATATATAAGGCAGATCATGAATTCAGATGATATCCGTTTTGTATCTTTGAAGAAAATGCAGTAGCTTAGAATCAAGGGGCAGATTGGCTCATTCATATGCAACAGTCGTGGTGCTGGGGAAGAAGCAGACCGGATGCTGAGAGAAATGAAGTTATTCCTAATATTCCCATGGCATTATGATCCATGTGGGATCATTTCAGAGATGAGGGTGAAGAACAAAAATATCCCTTACGTTCATGTGTCTAGGCCTGAAATTGAGAAGTCTGCCATTCAGACAGCCTGGGAGCCCAACACATTGATTGAAGTGGAACATCAGACTCCCCCGACCACTGTGCCACCAATGACCACGCCACAGGTCCCAAAAGAGAAGAGGTTGAGGCAGGACTTATCTCCGCCTGTAACTGAGGTATCTTCCGAAGAGTTCCAGCTGCACACTAAGAGGCCTAAGACTTCGTCAGTCCCTGGCCCAACAGGGGAAAAAGAAGCCCCGCCTACCACAGTGACCAAGTCGGTTATCCCTCCCTTCGGTTCGAGCCTATGTAAGGACATTACCCCAGTAATTCCGAAGAAATCCACAGACTCCCCGTTGGACACTCAGCCAGGCAAGACTGGGCCCAAGTTGAGCATCTTCGAGAAGTACAAGCTGATTAAGAAAAAGAACCAGACCCTTACCAGCAGTACTTCCGCTCAGTTTTGGGAGCAGACGTCGACTGCGCAGCATCGGATTCTGTCCGCATTTGACACAGAAAAGGGAAGAATGCACATGGCCTTCCTTCAGGCACAGGTACCAGATCCCAAGGTAATCACCGACTACAAGAGGGCCACCTTCGAATTCCAAATGAAGGACGTGCACCCAGCCGATCAGATGGATCTGCACAAGCAGATCAGAGAAATGGTTTTCTATACGTTGGCGCATGCTTCCGCTTCCGCAGCCAAATTGCAGGTGTCCCTGAACAATGTTCAAACATAGCTCAAAATGGAGAAGATTTCATCCTTCGCAAAGGACAATAGGATCAAAACTTTGGAGGAGTTGGTCCTCAAGATCGGTTATGATCCTTCGAACGTCAAAGTAGAAGAGAAAATGATAAAGAAGAAGAACGTTGATATAGCATCCTTAAGGAAACAACTGAAGCTCCCACCCACAGAAGACTCGCAGGCAAAGGAGATAGCAAAGAAAGAAGGCGAGAAGGATGAGATGCTAAAGTTTCTCATGGAGTAGAACACACAGCTTAGAGAAATGGAAGCTGATATGGAGAAACTGTTAAAAGAAAAAGAGAAGCTCAAGCCAATGGAAGTCATTCCATTGAGTGTTATCCCAATTGCAGGAGTAATCACAGCATCAGTGACAGCGGCCACGTCCACGACTCCATCGACATCTCAGGAGAAGACAGTCGATCTGGATGAGTCCATGGAAAGGATGAACCTGCAGGAGACAGAGATCAGCAGGCTTAAAAAGGAGATTGAGAACCTGCAGGAACTCAAATCTTCCTTCCAGACCAACCTATCCAAGGAAAAGGAGGTAACAGAGCAGCTCAAGCAAGAGTTACAGCAGCTCCGGAAGCAGACAGTGGCAGGCAAGACATTGGTCAAAATAAAAGAGAGTGTACGGACAGACATCACTAAGTCCATGAATGAAATATGGCCAATGATCCAGATCATGTTTGAGCAAAATGAATTGGTCCAGAGGAGAAAACAGGCCATCGAGAAGATCATAGTAGAATTGGGGGAGATACCAACACAGGCGAATGATATCATCAAGTTCCTCAATTCTAAGACCAGAGAAGAGCTAGAAGAGCTGAAGATCGAGGATAGAACAGAGACCATCCTTGAGGTCAAAAGAGTTTTGAACAAGAGAGGATTAATGCTTCAACTGGAAGAAAAGGTTCAGACCATGGACTTAGGGGTACAGATATTCTTCAGCAAGATTGAAGCTCTCCAGAAGAAAGGTCTTCCTGGTCTGAAGGTTATTAATGATAAACTAATGACACTCCCAGATTACAAAAAGAGATTGGTTGAGGTGTCCAAGGACAGTTCAAAGTTTGCAGGCATACAAGGAAGCATCACCGGCAAAGCATTCTTGGATGCCCTTCAGTGGGACATCAGTATCCAACACGAGATTCGATACATTTTCCTCACCAAGCCTACATTCGCCAAATATACAGAAATGGACGAAGTGTATCGAAGACTGCTCAAAGTCAATGTGCCTAGTCATCTCAGATGGGAGGAACTTTGTGATCTGATCGATTAGCAGATGAATTGTCCATGTCCAGTCAAATGAGTTCGTGCTAAGGCTTCATCAACGGTCTACCCAGAAATCAGCGTGCAGTTGCACCAAGTCATCAAGCAGTTCATAAATTTAGGAAATTTGTTAAGTTAGTTAGGCTAAAATAGATTTAGCACGTCTTGGTCATTAATGACAGGACCTTCTATAATTTGAGTTATAAATACTTCACCTTTCTAAGTATCGGGGGTTGTTGATCTTCACACCCTGACGCTATTCAGGCTGTAATATTTTTGAAGAGATCTTCCATTAATAAAAAGGAAGCACTTTTACAGGATTCTTGTGTGTATTCACTAGTGATGTTTTCTCTCTAAGTTGAATGTTAATCTCGTTTTGTAATCATCTTGTTTTCTAATTCTAATCTTTAAGAGTAATGAATGTTGCAGGATTTATCTCGTATACCCTGTTTCTGACTCGAAAGATTTTAGTGTTTTTCTTCTGGTATTTTCAATAAAGGAATTCTTAACTGCTTCTTTGTTGAAATTATCTTTCTCATCTTTTATGCTAATCATCATTTAAGCTACTAAAAGATCCAGTGATTATATTATCTCTCCCTGTGAAAGTTTTTCCTTTGTGTTTTTGGTTGTATTTCATATTTTATTAAACGCAGACCCCATAGCCCAATGGATGTGTAGACTGTTTCAACCAATTCAAAAATACTTCGACAACAAAACCAACCTATTTCTTTACCTAGCCTAATATCTAAAATTGAAAACATAGTTAAATCATATAGAGAGATCCCTCTCTGAAGTTGGAAGGGCTAGATCCCAGCTTCAAAAGTGGTTGGATAAAGTTACCTTTGTAGATTTCTTCTATTTTCAACCTCTAGTAAATTTACCAAGTGCTAACATAGTGGCGACTCCACTGGGGACAGAACAAAATTGATAATTTCACACTTCTTTTCCCTAAAAAGAAAGTTTGTTTCTGGAATATTGCAAATATTGAGAAGAAAGTAATGTTTAGAGGTTGATTAAGCTTTGTATATATTCTTTTCGGACTCACAAAACTAAAAATTATATATATAAACAACCAAAAAGAATTCTGGCTCCCAAGAAAGTTTACACTCGATCTCATCCCGACCCAGAACCCGCGATAGTGACAGATAACTCGGAACAATTACTCAGGAAAAGGACCATAGTCGAAGGTTCAGTGAGTCATATTCCCCTTCATAAGTCCCTTTCCTTTTCAGGGAAACCTGTTACCTCTCAAAACCCTGACATTGATACCTTTCCACAGCAAAGCCTAGTTAGAACACGGTCCGATAGTTTTGTAATTGGAATCATCTTTGACCCAACTATGTTGCAACCCCGAATCCCCAAAGTTATGTCTCCCACGACTAAACCACAAATCACTCCCTCAGTGCTATCTAGTCCCACCTCGTCCTCGTCTTCAGTCGCTACCTCGCCGATCATCCAGGTTGTCATCCCACCTCCTCCACCCATCATGGCAGCTCGATATACTCCTTTGGTGTTGGTTGCACCTCTACATGCCATGCCCCAAGACTATCAAACAAGACTTCCACAGTTTGATGCAACAGGACCTTTGAGCGCACAACAGCACGTTGACAAAATGAATGATTATTTTGACCTGCAAGAAGTTGATGAGGCTGACGTTCAAATGAGATTGTTTGCCCAAAGTTTGACAGGTGACGTCAAGAAATGGTACAAATATTTACCTGTCGCCTTAGTCCTTGACCTTGTCGCGTTCCAAAGGAGTTTTCTTGAAAGATGGGAGGTAAAGAAAAACCCTCTCCAAATATTGTCAGAATACGAGAATATAAGAAGAAATCAAGGTGAGATGGTACAAGATTACTGCACCCGTTTCAATAACCTGTACAATGCAATTCCAGCCGAAATCAAACCTCCACAGGGGATGGCGTTGATAAACTTCCCTGATGGTTTTGATGCCAATATGTCATACCAACTAGGAGAAATAAATTCTACCACCCTGGCAGACATGCAGAAAAGTGCTATAAGCGTGGAGGCCAATTTGTTGGCAAAAAGGGCACGTCAGAGGTCAGAAAGGAGAGTCACGATTAAAGAAGAACCTTCCACGTCGACCTCAGATTCCAAATTGGATTCTTTGTCCAGAGAAGTGGAAAGAATGATGGAAAGACTTACTGTGTCAGACAGAAATCCTCCGAGAGAAAATCCGCCAGCTCCTCAGGTTCGAAACCCTAACTTTAGGAGAAACCCTCCTCAAATTAGACAGAGAGATCCTAGGGATCAAAGAGAGCAGAGGGATCCAGATCAGCAGATCAGACCACCCCTACAAGAAGACTACACTGAGGAAGGGGAGGAAGTGATTGAGGAATTGGAGGATACTCACATAAATCTCATGGGCATTCACGACAACGAAGCTATTTTCCTTACCCAAGAAGAGCAAGAACTTTTTCTTCTCAACCAAACAAAAGTAAGTGAAGAAGTTGAATACGCAGAACAACAGGCATTCGAAAATGTCATTTTGGAGGTACACCGACAGTATAATCTGCAGAGTAAAAAGACAGAAGGGAGTTCCCCAAAAAAGGCAATTGAAACAAAGAAGATAGTCGAAACCAGGAAGGCCTCTGAGCCAGCTGGCGAGGAGATTCCTGAGAAGAGCACTGCCAAAGCCCCCGCGAAGAAAAACCTTACTATTCTGAAAAGGCCATCACAGCCCGAGGTTTCACCTATTAATCCACCAAGTACTTCTGGACAGAAGAATATGGTGGACAAACCAGAATTGAGGAGCCAAGGTAGAGCTCCTACACCTTTCAGCCTTGAGGGTGAATTGGCCAAAGTAAAAATTCCCATCCCACTTACCGAGTTGATAAACAAGATGTTTATCGCTCACAGGTGATTAAAGCACTGACCATTGAACCTGACATAGGCACGAAGGCCTTAACCATAGGATCAGTGAATCATTCTGATACCGTGAACCTTACAGATGATCAACCCGAACTTTTGTTTGGACCTGAAGTAGATGGTCAAGATGATACTGGTGAGGTCACTTCTTTTTACATCAGTCTTAACATACATGACCTGATCTTGCATAACGCTATGCTTGATTTGGGTGCTTCCCACAATATGATGCCCAAAGCAGTAATGGACAAACTGTGACTGGAGGTCACCAGACCTTACAAGGATTTACACTCATTCGACTCCAATAAAGTTAGGTGTATTGGTTTGATCAAGGACCTATGCATCGCCTTGGTTTAGATTCCTGCGAAGAGCATGGTAATGGATGTGGTAGTTGCAGACATCCCGCCGAAGTATGGAATGTTTCTATCTCGGTCTTGGGGGGCTAAGCTGAAAGGAACCCTGCAGCTAGATATGTCTTATGCCACTATCCCAGTTTTCGGGCAACAAAGAAGGCTATACCGAGAAACATTGATGAAGTACATGGTCAGTAGCCAAGAAAAGCCGCACAACTATCCTCTTTACTCAGCGCATTCTGACTTGGATTCTTTTATCCTGTACAATGATGGTGACACGGGAGAACAAGATACTCAGCTGGTAGAAGATACATCTAGTCAGGATGAAGGCCAACAAATCATTGAGGTAGAAAGGATGAAGAACGTGATAACTGAAGAGTTACCTGCTGATTTCTGGAGCATGGATTTTGATGGAGTAGTGAGCAAAGAAGGAGTTGGAGCAGGAGTCTGGATGCATAATCACAAAAACAGGTATTCAGAAAACCATTCTTACAAATTAAATTTCCAATGCACTAATAATATTGTTGAGTATGAAGCCTTGATGCTCGGTCTGAATCTTTTGAAAAGAGTTGGTGCTAAACAGATTATGGTAAGAGGTGACTATGAGTTGATAATCAAGCAAATCAAAGGTGAGTACACTGCGAAACACCCACGTCTTAGAGCTTATAGGAATGTTTTTCTTGATGCCCTTAGATGTTTTACTGAAGTTGACTTGCAGGTAATGCCGAGGGGACAGAACATTCTAGCAGACGGATTGGCTACGTCAGTAGCCACCTGTAAGATTCCTTTCCTCTCAACTCGCCCATACACTGTTGAGGTAAAATGCAGACCAACCGTCCCCGACAATATCAGGTACTGGCAAGTGTTTGGTAATGATGATCAAATCGAAGACTTTCTACAGTGTAAAAACGATTTTGAATGTACAAATATAGATTTAGAGAACGAAGATGAAAATGTAAATAGTTCTGATTTTGAAATTGATAGTGTAAATAGCATAGACTCGGGAGAATTAGGCGATGACGAAATGGATGCTGATGTTTTACATTTGAAAAACAATGTTTTGCCTAGAGGTCTAGTTCCTTTAGAGGACTTGTTTGATTTTAACAACGTAGCCATGAAACCGAAAATCGAAGCCCATGGACAAGAGGTAGAAGATTGTAATATAGGGACTGAAGAGAAACCCAGGATAGTCAAACTGTCTAAATCATTACCCCTAGAGCAAAAAACTCAAATACATTGAGTTGTTCAAAGAATATTCGGATGTCTTTGCCTGGGGCTATGAAGATTTGAAAGCTTATGATACCAGCATCATACAACACAGGATTCCAATAAAAGAAGACCAAAAACCGTTTAGGTAGAAACTTAGGAGGATAAATCCCAAGTTTTTCCCTCTGATAGAAAAGGAAATCAAAAAAATGTACGATGCCAAAATCATAGTTTCGTTGCATTTTTTCAAATGGGTCTCTAATTTGGTCCCTACATGTAAGAAAACCAGGTAAATCAGACTCTGCATAGATTTCCGAAATCTGAATAAAGTCTCCCTGAAGGATAATTATCCCTTGCCGAAAATGGACCACATCCTGCAAAGGGTGGTCGGGTCTAGTCAAATTTCTCTGCTAGACGGTTTCTCGGGTTACAATCAGGTCCTAGTTCACCCGGATGACCAAGACAAAACCGCTTTCACCACACCATGGGGCACTTTCATGTATGTGAAAATGCCTTTTGTTCTGATGAATACAGGAGCCACTTTCCAGAGGGCGATGGATATCGCCTTCGTGGAAGAATCAAGTAAGTTTATTGTCGTCTATTTAGATGATGTAACTGTGTTTTTCCGATCTGATGACGAACACTTGCGCCACCTCAGACGAGTCTTCGAGAAATGTAGAAGGTTTGGGATTTCTTTAAATCCTAAGAAAATCCTTTTTGGGTTAGAGGAAGGCAAACTACTAGGACACATCATCTCCAAAGATGGAATCAAAATAGACCCCAGCAGAATTGAGGCCATACAAAAATTAGAACACCCAAGAAACCTTAAAGAACCACAGTCTTTTATCGGGAGAATAAACTTTCTACAAAGATTCATTCCCAATCTGGCAGAACTCCTCAGAAACATTACCAATATGCTAAAAAATGACGTAAAAATAAAATGGGACTCTGAGTCCAGACAGTCTTTCGAACAAGTCAAACGAGCACTCACAGAAGCCCCAGTTTTGATCAGTCCTGATTTTACTAAGGATTTCTATCTCTTTTCTTTCGCTTCTGAACATACTATAGCAGCGGTGTTATTGCAAAAGAATAGAAAAGGGTATGAACAGCCCATAGCTTTCTTTAGCAAAGCGTTAAGAGACGCTGCTCTGAATTACAAGATAATGGAGAAACAAGCTTTTGCTTTGGTAAAAGCTTTAAAAGACTTTAGAATTTACATTCTTCATTCCCACACCATAGCATATGTTCCAAACGCGGTAGTAAAAGACATTTTGACACAGGACAACCCTGATGGGAGAAGGGGAAAATGGATTGTTGTTATTTTAGAATACGATATAGAGATTAAGCCTACAAAACTAATTAAGGGTCAAGGCCTAGCAAAATTAATGGTTGAATCGAACTTCCATGCTCTTGACATTAATTTTTTAGATGTGGCAGA